>CABFWO010003392.1:31439-88777 GCA_902155825.1 Timema genevievae
TTTTTTTTCAACTTGAAGGGGGTTGAAAATTTCCTTGAAAAAGTAATTGGTGCCCGCCGCACTACCGTTAGTTTTGAATGTGCTCTAAGGTACAAAAAGGTTGGGGACCTCTGGCCTAGAGTAATAAAAAGTGAAAAAAGAAAAAAAAAATCGATTTTCTCAAAATTGGCTCTAACAATTTTGATTAAAATTCATATCTAGGCGTTGATTAAGATTATAAATAAAAGTGATATTTTCATTTTACAATGAAAATGACTTTTAGGGTATCCATATCTCCGCAACTATTTGAGATACTAAATAAATAAAATAACTTATAATTGCAAAATAGTTGTACTATTAAAAATAAAAACTTTAATTTGAAATATATCTTTATAAAACCAATAGTTTCTTAGTTATTGCAAATATATTAATACAAATTTGTGAACTTTAGTTGTACAGAGTTACATTTTAAGTTTTAACTCAATAATTCTCTAATTCTATAGAATAAGTAGATAAGTAATTCTCTCAAAAATTTGATGTTCTTTTTTCATTAACCTTTTAGGGAAAATGTTTCTTGAGCAATGTTCTATCTATCATTTTAGACTCAATAGTCAATATTTTCCCTTTTTTACTGGTCTAAATTTATAAATGAGGAATTAAATAAAAATGCGATAACCATAAGATGTTTAACCCCCTAATAAAATATAGAAAATTTTAACCCCGGAATTTGATATTTTAATACCAAGTATTGACCCTTGTTGACCCAAGATCGATCTTTTTTTTTAAGTGAGGACTTTGATTCTTTAAAAAGAAAATCATAAAACCGGGATTCAAATAATATTTAACATAAGTAAAGTATAACACGCAATTTTTGCTCTGGTTTGCTAGTGTATATTATTTCGTTTCAACTTTCACATATATTAAGAGTTTTGATTAAATATCTCCATTTTTAAACATTGGAGGGAAAAAGTCCGTGCAAAGTTTCGTACCATTTATTTTGTTTGTAGTTGTGTAATATATTTTATAATTCCTAGTAGACTATGTTAATACAAATAAAAGAAACATGTTTATTTAAATTAATTTTAAAACTTATTATCATTCTTAAAAAAAGATTAATAAAAAAACATGACAGGGGGAGGGGGGCTTGGAGAGGGTGGAAGGGGGTGACATACTTTTGAGTTGGGAATTTTAGGAAATGATTAGGGGAAATTGGGGAAAAGGGTCAGGATTTTAATTGGTCAGGTTGAGTAGACACCATCTAAAAACTTTAAATGAAACAGTATTATTGAAGATCATCATAATCTAAACCAGGATTTAGCATTGTTCTCTATTCAAAATAAAATTAATTATATGAAATTCCTCAGTCTCGATCTTGTCCGAAATAGTAGATTATTTATTGATATCGAACTTAATTAAAAAATGCTAATCTCGCACACCTTTACCTACATTTTATCATGGTGCCGTCCACCTAAAGTTTCCAAGATCAATCTTATTCCTCTTGACCCATTTAGGTGAAAGGTTGTATTAAGTTCATCTTGTCTGATACGATTTGAGAATTTACCTAGCTCACGTGTAAAGTTTGAAGGGTCTAACTATTATTTTAAGAAAGTGTAGATCAGCAGCAACATTGTAAACTTGACCTTATGTTGACAGGAGTCCGATATTGCTATGTTGGCGGCTCAGCAGTTCTACGTTGAGTACAAGACCACATTTGACTCAACGCTCATCTCCAACGTCCTCCCCAACTACATCCCCGACCAGTTCCTGAAGAGCGGAGGGGACAAATCTATCGGACGCTGGGAGAAACTTGTAGTCGAGGCCTACAAGAAGGTTTGTATTAGAGAAACTTGTAATAAAGACTTTAAATATTAATTCTCCTTTGTTTTTGAGAATAATTAGTTCAAATGACATACTTTTTAATTAATATTTCAAATAATGAAATTGTTTTAAATATGTAATATTATTGTCGTCACTTTCAGAGTTACTATCTAAAAGAGAGGACTCCAGACATCAGGGCCAAAGAAGATGTCGTCAGTTATGCAAAAATCAGATGGCCTCTACTTTTCTCCAGGTTCTTCGACGCTCTAAGAATGTCTGGTGAGTTTAAATCAGAGTTAGTCAGTGAAAAACTCAATTATATTTTTCTGTTTAATATTATATTATGCTTTACATTACCATAATAACAACACATCTTTGTACCCATTATACCAAAGAGTTGATGATGAGTGAGGTAACATTCTATAGTGAGTGTTCCCTGTATGTATGGAGGTAGATTGGGAAAACCAGCCTCATTACACATGGCCAGGATTCAAACTATGACCTCCTTGTCACTTGTGATATCATGTACCTTCCCCTGCACAGGCACAGAACTGCCCAAGAACCACGTCATCATTGCAGTCAACTGGACTGGAGTCTATTTCGTGGACGATGAAGAACAAGTCCTTCTGGAGCTGTCCTTCATAGAGATACTGTCCATCACTGTCCACAGGTGATATATCACTATAATACATGGTATAGTTAGTGATGACATTGTACCAAAAGACTACAGTCCTGACTCACTTTGACAATGTGCTAGCACTTGCACAAGAGGGATAATAGCGTGTTGCACATTTTATAGATACACAACAACCAGACCCCACAATGCTACTTAACACATATTGAAAGGGAACATGTCCAATTCCACAGAGAATCACAGGTTCAGGTTACACACCTCCAAATACGTCTTTCAATAATTTAGCTGGTCTTTGAGTTTTAAAATACAGATTGTATGTGTTAGGCATTGGACACCAAATTGATAGTTGTATAGTGTTCACACTGTTGAAGAAATTACCAGTGTTCTCCCAGAGCACCAACTAATATATCTCATAAAGGAAAACACTTTTCGCTATATTAGGTATTTTGTTAGGAACAAACACAATATGGCTTGCACAAAGAAAAAAAGAACACAGTTCACACTTCACTTTGCTGCCACTGGAATAAAACTTAGGTCGGGGATTGAGGGTTAGCGATTGATTTATTTCAAGAGGCATCCATTACCTCTTTGTCCAATGGCAGCAGTGTAAAGTGTGAGCTGTGTTCTTCTTCCCAATGTATAATCCATCTTGTATTTATTCCCTTTTATATGTTTCTACACATATTTCTTGTACCTTCTTCCAAATATAACAGAGCAGCAGATATGATAGAGTGAGACGAGAGCAGCAGGGTGAGGTTTTCTACAGGTGTGTAAGAGACCTACTATGGAAAAGAGAAGTGCCCCTAAAGTGTAAGAAAGTGTTGTACTTCATACCCACAGTAACGTATGCAGTAGAAACTTGGACTTTGGATAAAAGAGAAAAAAGGAAATTGGAGGCCATGTGAATGAAGTTTTTGAGGAGCATGCTGTCACCAGAAGAGATAGGATCAGGAATGAAGATGTAAGATAAAGAGTTGGGGTACATGAGTATATGAGAGAGTAGAGGAAGCTAGGATGAGCTGGTACAGTTATGTAATGAGGATGGAAGGGGAGAGGATTCCAAGAAAATTAATGGATATGAATTATCAAAGGAAGAGACCACAAGGGAGACCAAGAGATGGGAGGAACAGATAGCACGTGAGAGGAGAGGAGAGTGGAAGAGAGTGCAAAAAGAAAAATGGTGGAAGGACAGATGAAGATGGAGGCATTTTACCAGACAGACACGGCCACAGGCTGGAAACAGTTCATGATGATGATGCTAATAATGATGACCCACTAAGAAATACAATCACCCAACAACGCCCACACCTACACCAAAGACTCTGTTATTATGAGAACTTTAGCAAGACATAGGACTGTAGGCCTTGCCAGAGCTGAGCTGTGAGTGTTGTGTGCTGACATCTATTGATAATCACCTTCATCTTCTTGTTCTAGGTCTGCTCAGGCACAGGCTCATTCCTTCACCATGGCAACAGTGCAGGGTCAAGAGTTTGTGTTCCAGTGCGTGTCAACTGAAGAGTTCGACGCCATCATTACATACATGCAAGACGGTCTGAGGAGGCGCTCTCAGTACTTAGTGGCCACCCAGGACTACTCCCCGCCAGGTTTGTGGGGCATAGTCCTGGGAATAAAGCCTCCACTGCCTTGAATTGGTTCATCAAATATTTACATCATCTTGTGTACTTATCTGTCTAATAATAGCAGTGTAGTGTGAAATGTGTTCCTATTTGTCTATTTATAGCAGTGTAGTGTGAACTGTGTTCCTATTTGTCTAGTTACAACATTGTAGGGTGAACTGTGTTCCTATTTGTCTAGTTACAGCATTGTAGGGTGAACTGTCTTCCTATTTATCTAGTTATAGCAGTGTAGTGTGAACTGTGTTCCTATTTGTCTAGTTACAACATTGTAGGGTGAACTGTGTTCCTATTTGTCTAGTTACAGCAGTGTAGTATGAACCGTTTTCCAATGTGTCCAGTGTCAGCAGTGTAAATTGTGAACTGTGTTCTGTATTGCCCAATGTCAGCACAGTAAAGTGTGAACTGTGTTCCTATTTGTCCAGTGTCAGCAGTGTAAATTTTGAACTGTGTTCCTATTTGTCCAGTGGCAGCAGTGTGAAATATGAACTTTGTGTCATATTTGACTGTGAAATTCATATTATGTTGGTTGTATTTGTCCCTCCAAATATACAAGTTGTAAAAACAACATCTGGTTAAAAAATAATGTAGCTTGGCTTTTATTTATTTTGGTTCATAATTTTTGTAAGGAATTTATAACATTGGCTGTGTTTCTTCTGTTGAGATGGGATGAAACTATGAAACAATGGTCAAATATTAAACCACTTGTTTCTTGTACCAGTTGTAACATCGATTAAAGGTTGGGATCATCTGGTCTTGTTTGGAGTTGGCTGGAGTTTGTATCTAAGCCTGTTGTACTTTCGGGGTGGTTTATCTTAAATTGTTTTGCATTCTCTCTTCACTAAAATGTGAGTACATTTCATACTGTGCCTATCCCTACTCTATTAAAATATAAAAATCCCAGACAGGACATAATACTTGTTAGAAGAAAACAACTGACACTTGTTGTCGTGTTGGTAGGAGATGGTCTGACGCTGCTGAGCTTGCAGCGGGGTGATCTCATCATGCTCGAACCAGGGACCACCGGGGCAGTGGTCCTTGACACTAACTGGTGTGTGGGGACATGCCAAAGGAATGGTCAGAAGGGTCACTTCCCGGTAGAAAGTGTGTACGTCCTCCCCACCTTGGACAGACCTCTAGACTCGTTGCTGGATCACTTCAAGAGTGATGGACTCTTTGACAAAAACAAATCAAAACAGCAGAGTACTCTTTCGGTCCCTCGACGCAAACTACACACGCTCGAGAAATATGCTGCTCAAAACTTCAGGTTTGTTCTACATCCCTTTGGATAGTTTTATGTTTGATATTCTGCAATACTACAGACCATATTGATGACCATGGCTGAATCCAATACCACCCTTGTAGGGGTCTGAAGCCTTGCCTTAAGAGCATTCTGTTATTTCCTCCGCTCTCTGTAAAATATATGACTGTCTGATGTAATCCCAGGAGCAACCAGAGCTTGTCCGTCTCGCGGGGCCACACGCTAACCTCCGCTCGCCGCACTTCGGCAAGTGAGCTATGGAAACACACGCGGGAGCCACTCAGACAGCCGCTGTTACAGAAGCTCCTCGTTCACCAGGAATTGGCCGAGGATGCTTGTCACGCATTCAGCGCCATTCTCAAGTACATGGGGGACCTCCCAACCAGGCGCTCCCGTGGGGGTGTGGAGTATACCGACATCATCTTCAGGGTGGCACTTAAGAACGTGAGTGCGGGTCAAGGTCATCCCTTTCCACTGGCTTTGCTAAAGTTCATTACTCATAGTTTTATAGAGGTGATCTCAGACCATCACTATAAGTAATGAGTATAGTGCTGACTCTCAGACCATCATTAT
This sequence comes from Timema genevievae, assembly GCA_902155825.1. Classification (NCBI taxonomy): domain Eukaryota; kingdom Metazoa; phylum Arthropoda; class Insecta; order Phasmatodea; family Timematidae; genus Timema; species Timema genevievae. The sequence continues at coordinate 37,339 of CABFWO010003392.1, forward strand.
TATTAATTAAAATGGTGCAGACTCTCAGACCATCATTATTAGTAATGAGTATGGTGCTAACGCTCAGACCATCATTATTAATAATCAGTATTGTGCCGACTCTCAGACCATCATTATTATTAATTAATATGGTACTGACTCTCAGGCCATCACTATCAGTAATGAGTATAGTGCTGACTTTCAGACCATTACTATTAGTAATAAGTATGGTGCTAACTCTCAGACCATCATTATTAGTAATCAGTATGATGCTGACTCTCAGACCATCATTATTATTAATTAATATGGTGCTGACCCTCAGACCATCACTATTAATAATCAGTATAGTGCTGACTATCAAACTGTTGCAAATATCTATATTGAAACATGGTTATTTAAAGTTCCTCTCTAGACCTGACGTTGTCTATGACCACACACCTGTATGATAACATTATCTGATTTAGTAAAATGTGTGTGATGTCTCCTGTTTCAGGACATGCTGCGGGATGAGATCTATTGCCAGATCATGAAACAACTGACAGACAACAGGAACAGGCTCAGTGAGGAAAGAGGCTGGGAGCTCATGTGGCTCGCAACAGGACTCTTTGCTTGCAGCCAGAACCTTCTCAAGGTCAGTCCTAGGACACAGCATTGTTTAGTACCTGGGTGTGAGGCTAAGATCCTCTCAGTATTGTGACATAAAGGGTAGAGTAAAGTGGTACCTGGGTGTGAGGCTAAGATCCTCTTATTATTGTGGGATAGAGGGTAGAGGAAAGTGGTACCTGGGTGTGGGGCTAAGATCCTCTAATTATTGTGGGACAGAGGGTAGAAGAAAGTGGTACCTGGGTGTGAGGCTAAGATCCTCTTAGTATTGTGGGATAGAGGGTAAAGAAAAGTGGTACCTGGGTGTGAGGCTAAGATCCTCTAATTATTTTGGGACAGGGTTAGAGGAAAGTGGTACCTGGGTGTGAGGCTAAAATCCTCTTATTATTGTGGGATAGAGGATAGAGGAAAATGGTACCTGGGTGTGAGGCTAAGATCCTCTTAGTATTGTGTTATAGAGGGTAGAGGAAAGTGTTACATGTGTGTGAGGCTAAGATCCTCTTAGTATTGTGTTATAGAGGGTAGAGGAAAGTGTTACATGTGTGTGAGGCTAAGATCCTCTAATTATTTTGGGACAGAGGCTAGAGGAAAGTGGTACCTGGGTGTGAGGCTAAGATCCTTTAATTATTGTGGAACAGGGGTAGAGGAAAGTGGTACCTGGGTGTGAGGCTAAAATCCTCTTATTATTGTGGGATAGAGGGTAGAGGAAAATGGTACCTGGGTGTGGGGCTAAGATCCTCTTAGTATTGTGGGATAGAGGGTAGAAGAAAGTGGTATCTAGGTGTGAGGCTCAGTGAGAGCTGTGAGATCATGTAGCTCACAACAGGACTCTTTGCTTGCGGCCAGAACATGCTCAAGGTCAGTCCTCAGCATAGCTTAGAACCTGCTATTGATATAAAAAATTAAAATAATTTTAGTTCAACTAAGCGGTGCTACCTCTTTCCCTACTTGTCATAACTTGCTTCAGTGACCGCATGGTCTAAGGCGTCCCTCTCACAACAGACTAGATTGCCGATGATGGGGAGATCAAGGTTCGAATCCTGGTTGGGTGTACTGAAGTTTTTTCCAAAATGGTTTTCAACTCTCCTTCTATGCAAATGCGGGTACAGTTCCTATAAATTCAACTTTACTCATGCTTAACACATTAGCTTAGTTAGTATATAGGCGTATAACCCAAACAGGTAGTAAGACGCTGTGCAAAAAAATTAAAACAGGGTTCCTACAGTCTGGAAATTCACGGGAAAAATAAATCAGTGGAAGTCAGGGAAGCTTAAAAAAAGTCAGGGAAAGTCAGGGAAATGACAATTCATGTAACACTTCTGTTTCATCGGAAATTATAAAGCCGCAGAAGGAAGGTGTTGCCAAAAGTGAAAATAGTGTAGTGCCTCGATGAAACCCTAACACTCTTGTTATAAAAGATAATATGGGCTTTGCAAGTGGTCTACCGAAGTCTAGTTATTATGCCCCACAGTAAGTCGTCATTTCTATTGCGCAACAGTGTGCTTTGCTTATAATGCCACCTTTGTCTTATCATTAAACTTAAAAATGATCACACGTCACATAAAGTTTGATGTCAATTTATTCAATTAAAAGAAAAACATATTTGTATTAATATTTAAATCGAAATACGATCATGTCGAGGGCCTAGCAACTAATTATCACCGAGCGCTTAAAATACGTCCATTCAAGACCGAACACATGTCTGTTTGTGACCACGACTGATTTCACAGTCAAGAGAAATTTCAAAATCACTGTATATATCTGAGCTCAATGTAAGCTTCTCGAAGGGACATTTTCTAACGGTGAATTACACACCTACAAACTAAAAAAAAAAACCTACTACGTGTAGAACATCTTGAACAGGAAATTACTCTAAAAGATCTTAACTTGGTTGGATTATGTCGAAAGGCATTAAGTGAGGTTGGCTCCAGGAGATGCTGCCATCTGACCTCGGGGCGCGAACTAACTAGTAAATAATTTAGAGGAAGACGTGATTTAAGCGCCAAGTAATAGATTACGAAATTTAAATAAAGTAAAATATGTTTAATTATATGTAAAATTAGGATGATAAAAAAATGTTTTGAATATATAAATAATTAGAACGATAATATGGTCAATGCTTTCAAATACTCCTTAGGGTCAAATCAATTACATTACACCCCCTCTAGTGAAAGTTTCTAAAATAGTCTAAATAGTAATGACTACAATACTTCAAGGGTTGTACCTCCCACCCCTTCCGAGCCTTTAACAGGGTTTGTTCCAGCAGTTTAGTCTGTGTTTGTGCGCACATATAGGCCTACAGTAAGCTATGTACACTATTTATTGACCTGTCATAACCATTCTGCATACAAAACCACACAGTGCAGAAATTAGATTGTTGTAGTTAATATCCACAGTATATAGGTTCAGACATATTAAACTGTGCTCACACACAATGGTTTAAAAAAATAAATAAATATATTTTTCCAAATAATGGACACTTCTTAATAACACATTTTTTGTTCCCCTCCCACTAAAATAGTTTATGTTCACGGACCCACAATAAGACACTAAAAATCAAACCCAGGACCTTTGATTGAACACACCAATTCTGTTACCAAGCTATTGACAGACCTGTCTAAACCCGAAATATTCCTCCTCAGAACCGTGTATGGGGCCAAACTTAACATATGATTATTTAGTAAATTGTTGTCCAGGAGCTGACACTGTTCATGACAATGAGGAGCCACACGGTGTCCAGGTACTCTCTGGACCGGCTCCAGCGGACGCTGAGGAACGGTCAGAGGAAGTATCCGCCTCACCAGGTGGAGGTGGAGGCTATCCAACACCGCACCAAGCACATCTATCACAAGGTGTACTTCCCCGATGACACTGACGAGGTGAATGTACCATCAGGCCTAAACCTGGAGATGTATTGGGTATAAACCTGGCACTTTATTAGGTCTAAACATAGGCTTTATCAGGCCTAAACCTAGTGCTTTATTGCCCACCCATTCTTCCATCACACAAACTCTCTGTTTGAACCCTACTGAGTTTAGAACCAAACCCTTTCATCAACAGGAGACCAACATATCAACAAAGGTCATTATAAGTGTGATCTTAAGCTCATATGTGCTGTGCGCTTTGTTCAGGCGTTTGAGGTGAACTCATCGACACGTGCTCGTGACCTCTCTCGCGACATCACGGTCAGACTCAATCTGCACTCAGGAGAGGGACTCACACTGTTCATCAAGATCCTGGACAAGATCTTCTCCGTGCCCGAGGCGGAGTTTTTCTTCGACTACGTGAGGGAACTTTCCGAGTGGATCAAGAGGACCAGGCCTTCTCGGGGTGGTGAGGAATGGGTTCAGGGCTTTACCTGGGTATTTATTGTGGGAAGAGGGTAGGAGCAGGTTCAGGGCTCTACCTGGGTATATATTTTGGGGGAGAGGGGTGGAGTGAAGTAAATGGTGTTGTCACATCACCAAAAAATGCATGTTCTATTTGTTTCCGTTACTGTACTGTACTGTGAATTTTGTTCACTTTGTCAACCCTGGTGCCTAGCTACTACTGTAGTCTCCCACTACACAAATAGGAAGTCTGGAGGTGAGTTGTTTTGTTCTTGGGGTTCTGACATTAAGTGTGGATGTGTTCCAGCGGCGGTTGGTGCTGAATTCCAGTATCAGGTGTTCTTCATGAAGAAGCTGTGGGTGAACGCTGTGCCAGGACGCGACAAACACGCCGACACCATCTTCCATTTTCCTCAGGAGCTTCCCAAATACCTGCGAGGTAAGGCCACTGCTACCAACACAACTAGCACTGTTCACTGGTACTACCACAACTAACACAAGTAACACAGGTTGTCCAATGTTGTAGGTTACCACAAGGTCTCCAAAAGTGATGCCATCAGGTTGGCAGCCTTGATCTACAGGACCAAGTTCGGCAACAGCAAGGATGAACTGTCTCTTGTCTCGTGAGTACTGACCCGTGATTCATTTCACTTGTACGCTACTGATATTTGTGTGCACACCTCTCGCTTTCCAAGGTTCGATCCTGGCCCATGCTTTCCTGTCCTTTATCAAGTTGTATGTTGGTGAGATAAGAAACTTGACTTGACCTTGATATGTACAGTGATGTAAAGTGCTGCTGCATCCCCCTATTGTCAAGGTTTAGAGTTAGAGTGGAACTATACTAAACAGTGTTTGAATCACTGCACCATAGCTCCTTTACTTCCCCTTGAATGAGTATGTTGGTTATTATGATGTGTGTTCTCTTGTCTGTCAGTCACATGCTAGCTGAGCTTGTCCCTGTCAACCTCGTCAAGATCCAGAGTCCCAAGGACTGGAGCAAGAGCATTTCCTCTGCCTTCCAGCAGACTGCAGGTCAGTAGCACTCCAGTGTGACCGTTATTTGAAGGAGACTTGGAGACTTTACCTATGTTTGGTTTTGCTAACTAACTATTACATTCACATAAACTTGGTTTTTACAAGCACATAGCAATTTGGGATTTTAATCAATGTTCACACAGTCTAAAACATTAGTCTCACAATATACAATTGCTGATGAGCAGATCCAAGTTTGAATTTCATCAAATTGTGTTGGGGTGGTCTTCTCGCCCTCAGTCAAAGCTAATTTGGGTGTATTTCATATAAAATATCCTATCCTTATTTCTCTACCCCTTAAAATAATTCACTATTCATGTAAGTGTTATAATGTAAAAAATTAAAAGAACTTTGCGGAAAGCCTGCCATGGTCTGTAATCGCATACACACAATCTGACAATATATCTCACAGTATTATAACTTGTGTGCTGTGAACGCAGGGCTGAGTCCGGACGATGCCAAGATAGCATTCCTGAAACACACCCACACTTGGCCGACATTTGGCTCGACGTTCTTTGAGGTGAAGCAGACGACAGAACCAGCGTACCCTGAGATAATCATTGTCGCTATTAACATCAAGGGCATTAACGTCATACACCCCAGCACCAAGGTAACCACATCTCAGTGTGATTTCATTGGTTGATATGACAGAGTTTACCCTCACATTTAGAGATTTATCTTTCAGTCTCCATACAAATATTATATCGACTCTTACAATAGGAGTCACAGAGCAGAGTTAGACTGTCTAGAAAACAGATATTTTCCTTCTTGTACGAACATAATAATTAACTATACTATTCCTAATAATATTATGCATACTCTTGCACAAATAATTGTACGAGACTACCAAAGTTGGGAGAGAAAAATGATCTTTAGGTTACGAATACAGTCACATCAATAATGAATATACACTACAACCATGCTAATCCAAACTAATTGGGACGGAAGCTTGTTTGTATTAAGCGGGGAATACAAAGATACAGTATTTTCCTGAACTTTAAATTACATTTGAATAAATATGTACTGTAATTATTTGTAGTTAGAGGAAAATATATAATGTTGACTACAACATGTAAATACTAAGCATTTATTATCAGATAGCACTGTTTCTTACAATTATCTTTTAACTTTGAGCATGTTGCCAATAAAATATTTCATTTGACTTAATTTTTTTCCCGTTTTCCAAAAAGTGTGTTCAGACTTCTGAGGTTCGTTCTAACGGGGTTTTACTGTAATACTTTATGCGACTATCCGTAACCTAAAGATAATTTTGACCTATTAAGAATTGCTATTTATGTACAAATGTCATTGTATTAATGGCAACATAAAGCCAATCACGAGTTGCCGTCGGCTGTGGTTTCAACTAGAGCTCATGGTTTACACACGTCCATCACAGACTCTTCCTTAAACTAGTAGTGAAGAATGACCCTGCGCACAAGACAAATCCTAGATAGCTCAGTGGTAAATCCTTGGCATGTCAAGCCAAAGGTCCCAGGTTTTATTCCCCTATCCAGGTGTCATTTTTAAAATTCATGAATGCAGTGAAATCTCTTGGTAGCAGATATTTTCCAGGATAAAAAAAACCAGTTACTAAGAAGTTTCCATTAATTGGAAAAATAGATTATTTTTTAATCAAAGTGCTTGAACACAGTTTAAACTATTTGAATCTATATAAGATACTCTATATATTAATTAGCACAATCTAACTACTGCATTGTCCAGGATAATTATGACAAGTGAATAATTACTGTATGTAACTTACTGTACAGATTATAGTACACAGAACAATATGCAAATTAAATGAAATGTGAACAGTAGGTCTTTGTACTTTAGGCCTATATGTGTGCACGAGCACAAACTAAACTGAAGGCTCGGTAGGGGGAGGGAGGTGTGACCTTGAAGTACTGAAGTCATCACTACTGTAGACTATTTTAAAAACTTTCCCTAGAGGGTGAAGGCAGGGCTGCTCACATTTTATGTGAGAAAATGGCATTCTCATTGTAACCCTCTGTTCCCTAAATCCGCGCTGTTTCTCTCCCAGTATTATCTGCTTTATATTTTTGTATTGTGGCACATCATTGTTTTTCTCCAATAATTTGTACAGCTATTACTGTCTCCTTTCTTGAAAATCAGTACTATAAATCCCTTCTTCCGGCACTTTGTCCTCCTTCAAAATCAGTCTCAACACCCTGTACAGCTCATGTATACCTGTTTCACTTATCATTTCCACAATTAGTTTGTCCATGTCTGATGCTTTTCCCTGTTTCATCCTCTTTAAAGCATCCTTCACCTCTTTCCACGTGGGACACATTTTCTAGAAGTGTCCGCGTCTGTTATTGAGATGTTGTTTCACTGTAAAAACCCAGGTTATTTTGCCGGAGAAATTTAAACTGTCTGTTATAAAGAATAATCAACTATTCAGGGTCAGGGGTGTCTGTTAATTGAGATTTCACTGTAGATTGTTATAGTTAACTGTTGAATGCTGTTAAGACCTTATTCTGGAAATACATTAACAATGTATTTCAAAATGTTTGTTTAAAAGTAAACAATATTGATGAAACAATCCAATAATTCAACTTGATACCCAACGTGACAATAAAATCCATACCAAATGAATATTTTTTTAATACATCTTGTTTCACTTTGTAGGAGATTTGTATTTTTACATTTTATTGTCCTTCAGGAGGTGCTAGCCATTCACCCGTTCACACACATCTCTAACTGGTCGTCAGGTAACACATACTTCAACATCCAAATCGGTAACCTGGTGCGAGGTTCCAAGCTACTGTGTGAGACCTCAGTGGGGTACAAGATGGACGACCTCTTAACCTCATACATCTTCTTGTTGCAGTCCAGTATTGGCAAGAGGAGTGTTCGGTTGTGAGAACTAGTGACGTGACGCTATCACAAGTAGATAACAGAGCTTTCAGATTATTTTGTGAAAAGTGAGTTTTATCAATGAATGTATTTATTTATTCACAATACCATCTTTATAAATTACTCCAAGCTTGAAATGATAATTACTGTGATCTATGACTTGGCCTACAAAGATTTTTATTGTAATATATTATTTAATTTATAAATGAAGTATCAAATCGATTAATATGTTTAACAATGAGGTGGCTCAATGGCTAAATTCTATAAAAATCAAAATTGATAAGAATAAAGAAAAGAGAAAAAATAACTTATAAGTGTAAATTTGATGAATTTCATCCTCTTTTTACTTGAAAAAGGCAACAATGCTGAAATATGACTCAATTAATGTTTAATGATGTGTGTGTGTGTGACCATATTTTCTACTATAGAAGCAAGATGGTCACATTTGTGCATTGGATTCTTCTTACATTTTTCCTCTCTCCTTAGGTGGGCTTTCATCATTAAATTTTTTACCTCTCTTTCCCTTAGTGGGTTTTCTTCATTAAATCTAACACCTATTAGTTTATTTTTACTTTTAATTTGAATAAATTTTCACTATTATAAAAAATATCTGATTAATTAAACTTGGAAAGTGTGATATTTCAACCATGTTTTGTTCTTAATCCTGGTTTAGTCAAAACTTTTGATTTTTAATATTTCCAGGAAAATAAATCTACCAGACAACTTTATTAACCACATTTGACACAGAAAAGGGAAAGATTAATTGAATTTAAGTTCAAATTTAGAAAATAGCTTTAATCACCTATTTCACAGGGTATTGTTTGACCATATTCCTCAGCATTTCCTGAAACACTTGACCTCCAATGCAGCATGAACATCACCTAAATAAATGTGTATGTATACCCAAGCCAACTTTTATTAACATTTAATTTTCTCAGACATGGAAGGGGTTAGTTTGTAATTAATAATTTATAAACCATTGTTGTAACATATATTTCATTTATCTTTATAAGAAAAACCTTTACTCTCTAGGAGACGATTGTATTATATTTGGAAGAAGGAACAGGAAAGGTGGATAGAAACATAGGATAGGAACTAACACATTATGGCTTGTACAATGAAACGAAAACTGTACAAACTTAACACCACTGCCACTTAAATCCATAGTGTATATGTTCTCTTTTATATGAGAAGGGTAGAAGACCTACATGGAAGACCACGGATGGACCAAGCGCAGAAGGATATGGAAGCCAAAGGAACTGACTGGAGACACATGGCTAAGAGAGAAGTTTGGAAAGATCGGATGCAGATGATAATACACATTTCTGACATTTAAAAATAAATTGTAATATACCCTTCATTTACCCTATAAGGTAATTACCTTACCTTGTATTACTCCCCCATAGTGTAATGAGCCAAAGTAAGACTGATACCTTTCAGGTTAACGAATGACAATAACATTTAAAAATAAATGTGCCTTTTTTGATGCCAATTAAAATCCAGCCAAGCTTTGTAGTGCTCAAAGTTGAGATTTTTCTTTTATCAAATTCAAAACTATTTTAATTTAAGTCCTGAGTTTTAGAAGCTTTATCCATTGTCTGCTGCGCACAAGGTAAGAAAGAGGAAATTAAATCACTTACCAGGCTACACCCTGGTCAATAAACAACTAAGAGTTTTGTAATAATTTTATTAAATATTACACAAGGAAAATGGCAATTTGGAACACAGGGCAGTATTTTAAATGTAATGTAGTTGCGTCCTTTCCAATCAGATCAAGTTGCTGCAATACAAACAAATGTCAACAAAATGTTATTTCAATTAAAATTTCTCACTTTAGTTATGAAACATAATAATTAAATGTTACATATTTTACACAATCACTTTCAATTTTGAATTCCTAAGATAGTGAACAAATAACACAAGAATTAGGAAAAGTAATCAAGTTGATTTGCTTTCAACAATTTCCAATGCAGTTTTTTTAGGCCAACTAAAGAGAAAAAAATTTCCAAATAAAGCAATATTTTAGTTTCAATTAATGTTTCAACCAAGGTTGCCAATAGGAATGTGTGAGGTCCACTTTTTATATTCAAAGCAAACTTGTAGAAATATTCTCAAACAATAATCAAAGTTTTAATATATTTTGTTAGTTGTTTTAGGCTTAAAAAATATTATATTGCGCTTATTTATATAGATTTGTGCATTAATATCAATATTATAATTTTTTTATGACATAATTGATTGTAAATTTCATTCTTAGCTGATAAATTCAGTCATCACAACATGCATTTCAATTACTTCAGATTTTTTCATTTGAATCTAAATATTTAATGTCTTTCTTTAATGTTGAAATAAAGTCAGATTTTTTTTCTACATGAAGCAAGTCAATGTATATGTTTTATAAATGGTAGGTCAAAGTTTTACATAGACTTAAAACCATCCTGTATGTTCACATACGGAAGTAAAACAGTACCAATTCTGTTGTCGAAATTGTGCCGCCATTTAAATTAAAGGTGACGGTAATCAAACACAAGAATTAGGAGTGAAGTTAAAGATTTTCAGTTTTATTTATTTGCTAAACATTAGAAACTTTCATGAAATGCCTTTTTTTTCCCTTCCATTAAGTGTAAAATTAATGATAAAAATACAAATCAGTTTTGTTCACTAGTATATAAAATATAGGAACAATAATTGATAAAATAATGAAAACATGGAAAAAGGTGCAGAAACAAATTGCTAAAGAAAAGAGAATTTATAGCCAAACAAACTGTTTTTGTTACAAAAAAGTGAACACGCATTCATTTAGAAAATCAAACAAAGAAACAAGAGAATAAATATTGTGTGATCAGCAAATAGTATTTAATCTTCTAACTTTGATTAGATTGAAACAAATATCCATGGACAAATTCATAAGAATAACATTATTTTGACAAGATTTCATAATTTAACTTGATACTAAGGATGTCAAATTCGATCGCACGATACATCAATACGTTCGATTCTTAATGGTATCGAAAGAATAAAGAATCATTCTTAATATCACAATCTTTAATACCTCTATTGTTAGCTCTTAAATCACAGCAACTATTAGTTATTAGGTTTTTTTGCTATTTCACTTTAGTACCGGTAAATTGTAAACGTAGCGAAAATAATCGTCATCTGCGAGTGATCTTGCACAAACCAAGTATGGCTGTAGTAAGATTTTTTTAATGGATATATTTACAGATACATTACTGTACAGAAGATAAATAACATATTTTTAAGGTTGGATGCCCAGAAAAATATTGAAATTTTAAATGTTGAGGGATTACAATTGAGAATCTAAGAATCAGGATTAAAATTTAATAATAGAAATCGAGAATTGGAATCGTTAACATTTACACTTTGTACCATATTAAACATTCTCTAAGAAAGTATAAGATATGGCCTATGACGTGTTGTTGCAAAGGGTTGTCAGTTCATGTCCAGTTGTCCATCATCCCACAGGACAGAAACAAACGCCCAATGGACAACTAACTTCCCCTGGATATTATTGGTGATGTCATTAGAAGTTCAACACATCAAGCAATGATTATATTTCACAGTTACTTCCAAACAATCATCCAATTCATCACTCAAAGGGCACAAAACTTATAACCATGTAGTCATTTAAATTCGAGAGGGGCAGAGTTCAACATTTTATCTCAATATTGAATTTGCATTTTAATAAACATTAAGAAACATAAAATGTTTACTTTACTACATGAAAGAGAAATATTAATTAAACATGGGACACTCGAATCTTATAATAATCGAGAAATTTCTCGAATATAATTATGAGGACCATGAAATGACACCAAGCAATTGGTTAAAGGAATTATATAGACTTGTCTAGCTGGAGAGTAACAAAATCACAAAATAACATGACCAAAATTGTATCAATATTATTAATTTACCTAAAGAGTGTTCCCTTTGCTGTTTATGATGTGATAGGCTTGAGAAAAAAAATTATTTGTCAGTGTCACCTATCGTAAAACAACTTTTTTTTAAATTAATTATAAATATTTTCACTTTTGACTAAAACTGAATACTTTTATTAAAGTTTCGAAAGGACATATAAGATTCAACCCAGCTCTAACATTAACCAAATGTTCTCTTTTTGTCACCACATATCACTCCATTCAGAGTATGTGTTGGGGATGAGGAACTGTACCTGCATTTGCATAGAGAGAAAAGAGCGGAAAATCATTTAGGAAGAACCACCCTCAGCACACCCAATTGGGATTCAAATCATGAGATCCCTGTCATCCAGTCCAGTCTATTATGAGAGTGGCGACCGTCGAAACAGGTGTCTATTTGTTAATATACTCCTATGATTTATTGGGTTAAACTGCCAATGAGCAATCTTTAGGGTTCTAAAATAAACTTCAGTTTAAAGTTAGAATTTTTTTTTTAAATCTTGAATGTAAGGTACTGTAGCATTGGAGGAATTCAAAGCCCTGTCTCTAATTTAAATAAATGTGAACTTGGACCCCCTGCAAACCTATTTACATGGTTCCCTTTAAGTGGTGATATTGGCAGTACTTGTCCCTGCTCTACATCAGAGGTCATATCTAACAGCACAAGTGTACACACTACACCAATTTATCTTACTGGAAACAAAACACGGTCAAATAATCATGTTTACTTTAAAAACAAACACAATCGTATAACAATGGGGGTGTGCAAAGTCAGCTTTTTCAATCCAAAGTGAATATGAATCAAATAATATGAAATATTTCCGACACCAAATCAAAGTGCGAGTATTTAAAAAAAAATCCATATTATAAAATTAGGTAACTTTGGGTATTAAACATAATTTACAAAAAATTTGCAAACATGACTAACATGATAATATCACAAGTAAATAATTTATTTATTTTCTGTCCCTATCTTAAAAAGTTACAGCAGAGTAGAACCAAGCAAGGTAAGCTTATTAGCTTACAAGGTGAATGAAGAGTACATTAGGCTGGGTTTATATTCATGGTTTTATCATTTTCTGATACAAAGATATTGCCCAACTAATTACAATGGCTTATAATAAAATGTAGTGTGTGACGTCTTAATCAAATTGATTGTCTTTTATTAATATGAAATAGCCTAACCTCTTTTCACTACTAAATAATTGTGTGTAAAAATACTTAAATAAAGAGTTCATTAGAAAAACAATGTTAATTAAACTGTATCTTTTGAAGTTTGTATGTACTATTGTAGACCTACTTATCGATGATTCTCACTAACAAAGTGAGATGTCATATTTCTCCTTTATTTCAATCATAGTTATGAGGCTAAAACAAAGAAAATTCATGAATAACAAACAAGCATGGCTAATGAATAAAGAAACTTATTATTTTCATCTGGTCAGTGTTTTACTCTCTTATGCTGAAGGAGATTAATGTATCCCGAAAATTACATAATTATTTAGGGATGGACAGGAATGACATTTTTATATCGGGATGGGAAACTAGTCAAAATATTGGGATCGGGAGATTATAAAAATGATGCTTTAGATTAATTCTAGATTAAATATATATTGTTTTTATACTAATATGGTAATACTTGTAAAAGCTTTGACATAATTAAATATAATACAAAAATATATCCTAAAAACATAATAATATATAGGTGTGAATATTTTATTGAAACAAATAGCAAAATTTTGGACAAATAGTGAATAATACAAATTAAATAATTAATTTTAATACATTAATTTTATTAGTTAATCGCTTTTTAAAATTTTGTTTTATACGTGCAAAAGAAAAAAATAATTTTTTTTACCTTTTTTAAACATCCTCTAGTTTTGTGTTTTGGATTAAAATATTGTTTAAATATTCTTTAGTTATGAAACCCCTTAAATGTTTTCTAAGTGTGAAACATCTTAAATGTTTTAGTTCTAAAACCACTTGAAGATAATATAGGTTTTAAACCCCATTAATATTAACTAAGTATGAAACCCCTTAAATGTTCCTTTTAAATATTCTCTAAGTTTGACTCTCCAAAAAAAGGTTCTTTGTTTAACAACCCTGTAACCTCTACTAGTTGTTTGGTTGCAAACAACAGACTCATAAATAGTTGACTTTGGCAAGTTACTTCCTCCCCCCTAATTTCTATGCCCCACAAGATGGTAAATCTTTAAAGCTCTATCTCGCTTTCTTAACCTAACAAATAACTGTTGATAGATAGAGCATAATAAGTCACTTGCTCCCCAACTTGTTTGTCTCACCACAGGCAGTAAAATACCCCCTCCCCTTCTAAGTTTGCTACAGAACAAAGAAGATGACTGTCTCCAACAGAGATTGAGCCAGTAGTATCTGCTGGAAAAATAAGCGGGTTTTATTTCCCACCCGAAACCTTGCCGGGGAAGGGTCTTTCCCACCCGATTCTCCTCGGGAATGGATAAATTCCAGACATTTTCCCCGAGGGTTCGGGTTGGGTTCAGTTTGGAATCCCGGCCACCCCTATAATTAGTATTTTGTTGTGTTTTAGTTATGAACTTTGAGGCCTACAATTTTCTGATAAAAGTGTAGGCCTTGCCCTTTTATTCTCCTTTCAATGTTTAATTTTAAATATTCATAAGTGTCGACTCTGTAATTTTACTTCTGGATCAAAGTCTAAGCTCACAAATATTCAAACTCAAAGCTCTGCACACCCCTATTTTATAATACTATATAAATAAAATGTTACGACTTGAACAGCAAATAAAATATAATACAAGCCCAGTTTTGCAGTCGCATGATGAACTACATGCTACACATACTATGTCACAAAGTGTATTTTTACAAACAAGACAGGTAAAGTCTCCAAAGTATAAACTACCTCAAGACATGTGTGAAATGGGACAAATACTTAATAATAAGATAGGGGAGGGGCGAATGCACATAAATTGCTGTTCGCTGTTCAGATGTTTATATACAGTCCACAGTTTACATATTAACATTTGCAAACTAGCGTGGCACAACACATGTGCATATCTAGCATATTGTGTCATACACTTTTTCATTCAAATTTCTTTAAGTTAATTTTGTATAGAAATTAGAAGGGTATCACGGTGATTAAACAATATGGAACAATGAACATGTTGAAACAGTTTGAACAAGCTCATGGTAGAGCAGTGAATATGTTGAAATAGTTTGGACAAGCTTGGTATAATCCCACCACAATATTCTGGCAGCTCTTGCTGTCACCTCCTGAACAGTCAAGGACTTAAAAAGGGAATTTTTCCAAGAGAACGACTTCAAATCCACTATATTCAGGAGGTTCAAAGCGCCGATAATTAAGGCATATTTAGTGCCTTACGAAATATGTAGTTTTTCAATTATAATAAGTTATTATTTTGTACAAATACAAAAGAGAGTTTAAGTGAATCATATCTGTCTATATTAGATTAAAGCCTTCACTGATTAGTAATTACAGAGTTCAATACGAACAGAAGTAAAGATTCAACTATTTTTATAATTTTAAAAAGTACCGAGACAACCATAGTCGCATCAACTTGGGGACAGCATAATGTAGTCCCACTGTGATGAGTCTCAAAACACACACAAACAGATATTTATATAGTCTTGGCATTGCATCAATAGACTAGTCAACTTTCACCACGCTGTAAATCTTGCGTACAAACCAGAAACAAGCGAAGAATCCGATGGCTCCTGAAAGAACAATCACAGTTTAATGTTAAGTATTTACATAATAGCACTTTCTCAACACAAGTTCATATCAGCCCAACTAATAACCCAAATGTACAAGAGTCAATCGTAACAGTTTATGCTTTAGTCAGCAAACAATACACGTTATAGAAAATATTTGTATTCAAATCAAAATTCCAAATCTTAATATAATAATAACAGGGCGGTGGAGTCGGAAGCAATTTTGGGTGGAGTTGGAGTCAGTAAAAAGGTACAAACTGACTCCGGCTTCAAAATGAAAACTTATATAATAACAATATATGATAATCATCTTAATTTAATCCCTTTTTTAATTCATCACTGTGAAAGGGGAAACCCACATTTCCCCAATGATACATCTTGCGGTAATGCTGGGATACCATATTGTTAATGAAAAGAGTTGAAATTGTAAAAACGGAGGGTTGAGGAACTGTGATATCTCTAATATTTATTATTATAAGTGAGGTGTTTACCAGTGAGCAGGAAGAAGAGAAACACCATGATGAGTGTATAGCCGAAGTAGAGGAACGTTGATGCAGTGTCTTCAATGTTCAGCTTGGTCATGAAGTAGTGGATGCAGTAGATGAACAAGTAGAAGGCGGTGAAGCCACTTGTCAAGAAACTGCGCCACCACCAGTGGTAGTCCTGCACCAGTCAGATACAACTTACAGGACGACCTCTTGCTACTACTGCCGAGGGTCTCTAGGGGATTACTATCAGACTACCTGCTGGCTGAGGGTCTTTACAGGATTACTATCAGACTACCTTCTAGCTGAGGGTCTCTAGGGGATTACTATCAGACTACCTTCTAGCTGAGGGTATCAAAGGGATTACTATCAGACTACCTGTTGGCCGAGGGTCTATAAGGGATTACTATCAGACTACCTGTTGGCTGAGGGTCCCTAGGGGATTACTATCAGACTACCTTCTAGCTTAGGTTATCTAGGGGATTACAGGCGGGAGTAACACAGAAGGATAAGTGACTTACCTCCGCACACAGGTGGAAGTAACACAGCAGGACAGTCGTCTCTGAGCATGTGATCACCAGGATGACAAACACGAGGAACAAGAAACCAAACATGTAGTACATCTCACTTGACCTGTGGCAGACAAAAGACACCACTCGTACAGAGAGGCAGAGCTGGTGTGAGGGTTGCTGACAAGTGACAACACCCTCTGACTAGACCTAGTTTCCTCCACAAATATCTCTTCCATTAGAATAATCACTGTATTTACGATATATTACTATATTATTTTAATAACAATAACAATACTAGTAGACACAATGGCTAAACTAATATTATAATAATGTTATGGAAAAAAGTAGAGATGTAAGCGTAGATTTTTCCACTTCTAGTTGAGTTTTAATCAAGTTTAGATGATAACAAAGTATTTATGCTAAAAATATTTAAATGTGGATATTTTTATAGGTTCATGCACAAAACAAATTAAGGGTACAGGAGAAACAGGGGGACAGTCACATTACACTCATGTTTCAAGCCAGCAACTTTTATATCTCAAACCTTTTAAGGGTCCCAGCACAAGGGCGCTGGTAGTTAGGAGGGGGTGAGTGGGTGGAGGGAGGGGGAAAATCGGTGGGTATGGGATACTTCCTTTCCCCCGCCTCAAAAAATGGTTTATAAGACAATCCTTGGCTAGTGAAAATAAGATACAAGACCAAAAAAATGTTTCAAATTTACCCAAATTAATTGGCGTTTGAGATTAACTAAACCAAATATGACGTGTTTGATTAAATTCTATGGGATAAGTGTTTACAGTATTATGGTTTGAGGGAGCAAGTGAGGAATGGTTGGGTAATCATTCTTTGACTATTCTGCGGTGGGATGAACACTTGTAACAGACCCTGCTGGTTATTGCCTGATGCATGTTTCGTCCAAGAGCTCATGTATTGTTTTTGTGTTTTATTAAGTGTTATTTGACTAGTTTAGATGTTTTATTTCAATGATAAATGGTGATAAATTAGTCCTAGAAGGCTGACAACTTCTTTCAATTATATCCTCTTGGTATTAAACCTGGGGGCACTGTTTGAGCACGAGTTCTGAACACTGTTGGGCAGAGCTTTGCTACATTTAAATTTTATTAAACTACTTATATTCACACAATCTCAGGGAGGGCCCGCCCTTCCCCCAACAGGGTCATATTTGATTACCCCTCGCCCCCTTTCCAAAGTCCACAAGAAACTTAAGTTCCAGCTTGGTTCCCTAACGAAAGAATCTTAACTCTCGCCAATTCAGATCTACAACTTGGTCTAATAATTACCTTCGTTTGTTCTTGAGATAAACTTACTAAACAAAACTAAACAGATTTATAGCTTTTCTGGTGACTAAAAGTATATCCCAAATAGTAGAACAGTAGAGCTTTAGTAGCTCTAATTAGACAATATCACGCTAGCTAGTAGCCCCTGTTGGCCAAGAGTTTCCTACCAGATAGAGTTGAGGATGAAGAAGAGTTGGATGAAGATGCATCCGAATGGCAACACTCCACCCATGATGATTCCAGGAACAGGCTGGGTGTAGACGCTCTGGTCTGGGATCTGGCGCGGGATCTGGTTGGTTCGTACTGGGTGCTCGATTGGCTGTAAGAAATACATCTTCTTAGTTACAGGAATACAGACACCTTATGTGATTTTTATTTACAATATTACAAGAATGCAGTAGCAAAACATTACAGTTTTATTTTTTAGTCATTAAATTCACTCAAGATTTTAATAACCATAGTAAAATTGAATAGTTACCTATTGACTTAAGACATGTGACATATTATGGGCATGTAATGAGACAAAGAGGAACTAATCTGAAATAGAATAATGGAGTTGATGTTTGGAGGGAAAAAACTGCAAAGGCGATAAAAAGATATGGGAGCAGCAAATAACAGCAAGTGTGAAAATGAAAGGAGAGGAATGTACGAGAGTAAGAGAGGAGGAATGGTGGAAGGAAAGAGTCGATGATGATGACTTAGAAATATATTAAAACATTGTGGAAATACTGTGAATAATTGAAATATAAGTGATAGGAAAGGAAGCCAACCTGAAAGAATAGTTCTAGGTTAGGCCTTGATAGGAAACAAAAATATATATTTCCATCGTCATTTCTTCATTTCCACTGCATATTTTAAAACGTTGGAGAGTTTGTTTCCAAATTTAAGTGTTGAGAAGATCGAGGTGTGAGAAGTTTATTTGTTCCTAGTTCTACTTCCTTCCCTATCACTTATTATTGTACTCAGTTTCCAAATGGTTTTAATAAAAACCAAACAACTCTCTTCAGTGGCCGCATGGTATAAAGAATCACTCTCCCAATAGACTAGACTCCCAGTGACTGAGAGATTGGGGTTTGAATCCTGGTAAGGTGTAGTGAGGGTAGTTTTTCATAAGTGGTTTTCAATACTCGTTTTTTATGCAAATGTGCGTACACTTCCTCTAAATCCAACCTTCTGCATCCCTAACATATTAACATAATTAGTACATGACAGCATTATTTCTTAAAGACATATCTAATGTTACATTCGGGCGCCTACTCACCCTCTTCCTGAAGCCAAAGTAGGCCCCAATGAAGGTAAGCGGTACAGAGACCCCAAACCAGAGTGCCAAGAGGGCTATGAGCGTGGAGAAGGGGACGGAAGCAGAACTTCCTTTGCTCCACAGGATCAGGTTCATCACGAAGAACAGGCAGAACACTACCCTGTAACATGCAACAGTCAGCTTGAGTAGAGTGGCTAATTAATACTAGTATAGAGCTATCTGTTAACCTGCAATGCTTTGCAACGCCAACTAGAAACACCGAGTAGCCAACACGTATTGTATTTTATTCTGGAAAGATTGATGGATGTGTGGGAAGGAGAGGGTTAAGTTAGGCTTGACTTACCCTGGACACAGCATCGAGGTCAGCAGTACGTTGGATTTCCATTTCTCACCACCAAAACTCTTGTAGATGCGGGCAGACACGTACCCTGCGGGTGTCCCCAGGCAAACAAACAGGACCATGAAGCAGGTCATGAGGGCCCCGCGGTTGGCCGGGGACAGGAACCCCAGGCATGCAAATGCTGTGAATACATAAGGAACTTGAATAGTTATTTTTAATATCTTTAACAGAGATGAGTTAAATCTATTTTATTTCAAACCAGAGTCTTCATTTTAACAACTAATTCTGTATCTAAAATAAGAATATATTAAAAAATACAACAAACACAGAGTTAGTCATAATTCTGTGAAACATTTAAAAATTTAATATTCATAAATTACATAACATATACTATGTTTTATTACATTGAAATAAAGGTAAAATCTCAGTTTTTTTACATACTTCACAAATTCTCAATGTATCCACCTTTGCAAATGCGGCAGACATCTAAACGATAATCCATTTCATCCCACACACATGTGAGCATGTCATGGTTAATCAGTGTCAGAGCTGCAGTGATAAGATTTTGAAGTTCCTGGAGATTAGCAGGGAGTGGGGGCAAAAAGACTGTATCCTTCACGATTCCCCACAAGAAAAAGTTGCGTGGGGTTAAATCTGGCGAACGGGTTGGCACCCGCATTAACGCCTTATCATCGCGACCTGTATGTCCTATCCTACATTGTGGCAAGCTTTCATTGAGGTATCATAGTACTTCGTTGTGATAATTGCTGTCTTCATTAAACTGTGGCATCAACTATGCCTTTTCATGCTGGTTCAGTGCCATCTTTACTACTACTTCCTCCTAGCGGCTAGCCAAGCAACTACGTGCAGGCAGTTTCCTTTACAGAAACTTGAATATTTTGTCGTTCTTTATGTGTGGGTATTAACACTAGGTGTTGTGTAGTTTATGAGTGGTAATTTTCTTTAATCTTTCCCAGAATTATGACTAACCCTGTATTTAACTTTCCTAATGATATTTTGATTTTGTTCCCATTAAATTATAAACTAATGGTCAAGGGTTTGGTTGTTGTGTTTGTCATATGATTACTAAGTCCCTAGTATGCATCAAAATAAAGCTAAAAAATAATTTTGGAATAACCACCCTCAGTACACATGAGCAGTATTCGAAGCCCGATCTCCCTGTCAACAGAAGTACAGTCTATTGCGAGAGTGATGCCGTAGACCATGCGGCCACCAAAGCGGACGACTGTTGCCTTAATATAGATGTTGAAAGGATGAACAAAGTTGTATTAACAAGTACCAATGCTTACAATGAGCAAGTCAGAACAAACCTAGTGTGATCAAAGTCATACAGAACACCTGGGTGCCTGACCCCAACAAGACGGACAGCAACATGCCCTTACGGGGTGGACGAAACACGTCACCGTGGACCAGTTTCCAGCCAAACTCCTCCTGGGCATCCTCTCCAGAGTCGATCTAGATCACAACAACCGCAGGTTAGCCACAACATATGAATAAGATATGATGGCACGCTCTAGGGGTATACGAGCAGGCATTCCCCCTTCGAGTTGAGCCAGAGTAATATAGAGCAATCTTTATACCAATATTTCAAGATGACTTTCTCTAATAGATCCATGAATAGACTATACATCTCTTAAGGAATGAAAGTCATGACGTTTGCTGATAACTCGATGGAATGGGGTGAGAAGGAAGAAGTACAGGAATAACTACAAGAATTGAATGAGGGAGTGAGGATGTTGGATTACATGAGATAGTAGAGGAAGCAAGACTGAGATGGTATGGAGATGGGTACATGTAGTAATGATGGACAAGTCGAGATTTACCTACCTTTAGCCACACTCCAGTTTGTGTTTTACTCTCTTCTATTTAAGAAGGGTACTGATATACCCTGAAAATTACATAGTTGTCTGTTATAATTGTGAACTTTGAGACCTACAGTTTTCTGGTAATTGTGTAGCCTTACCCTTCTATCCTCCTTTCAATGTTTAATTAAATATATTTAAAAATTTTATCTTGTGTGATTGTAATTTTTTTCCACAAAAATCTCATTTTTAAAACTCTATGAGAGTACATATGATTTAAAAACAGATCTTTTAAAGAAATTCAATTTGAAATATTTCTAGTATAAATATCTTTGTATCACCCAAACTTGTAAAAAAAATGTTTTCGTTTAAACTCAACTATAAATGAAAAATACCTACTTGCAAACTTCTAAAAATAATCTTAAAATTTAATTTTTTTAGACAAAATAGAAAATTTCCCCGTACATGAATTTTTTGAGTATATTTCATATAACTACTAAACCTCTATTCTATAATGTGAGCTACTCTATAGTAGACCCCAGCACCTGGTTGTAACGGGCAATGTCCTTGTGTAAGGTCCGTAGCATGATCATGGCGACCATGCCAGAGAGAAAGAGCACAATGACCAATGAGTTAAGGATGCTGAACCACTGGATGTTGGTGTGGGGCATGGACTCCAGGATGTAGTCCCAGCGTGACGACCACTTGATGGTGTTGTTTGGCTGTGGGTGGGAACAACAACACTTCAACTTAGGGCTTTCCATACAAACACTCGATGGATCAAAAGATGGTTATGAAAGAAACTCATTTGCATGGTTTATCAAAATACTGTCAAAACGAAAGTAATTAGGAGTGTGCGAAGCTTCAATAAATAATAATAACGATAAAATAATAATAATAACAATAATAATAATTAATCACAATTAATCATAATAAATAATAATAATAATATTCATATTATTATCATTATTAATCATCATCATCGTTATTATTGTTATTATTATTATCATCATCATCATCATCATCACCTCATCTTACTACTTGTTCTGATTACACACACTTACGCTAATGTGTAATGGTAGGGTGATAGTGAGATTAGATGGAGAACCTACAGTTTAACGTGGAATCTGAACCACGGTGGAGGCCTGGCAGTCCACACATTCACAAGTTGTGATTAATACATGTTTTGTCAAAGGTGAAGGAAGGGTTTGGCAATCAGATAAATTTGTGTCAGGACCGAGGATTGAACCCCGAACCCCCAGCAGAGAAGTCTGACACCTTACCCCTAGACCGCCAGGTCAACCACGAAGCTTCAACTTTGCTGGCTTCGACAATGAATTGAAAGTAAAACTTCAGATTCAACTTGTAAATGATGTATACTGACCTCGAAGGTGATGGAGTAAGTGTAAGTGATGTTCAGCTTCTCCCCAGCCTTGAGGTTTCCGCTCGGAATCTCTACAGGGTCTTTGCCACTGCAGTCGGGCTTGTTGGGGTCCTTGTGGTGGATGCTGCGTGGAACAACCTTCACCGCTGACAGAAACAAACAAGTATATTTTACTCCAACTGACTTGTGCAGTGATGGTTAGTTAAACCGTTAAAACCTTCTTGCCCTAGTTGCTCGTGTAGTAATAAATTCACTTTCCAAAACACCTCAAGACATTTTGATTCCCTCTTTTAGTTGGAATCGGTTAAACTTGTCAGCTACCTTTTTTTTAAAAATATCTGTGCCACATTTGTTTATCATCTGTTTTCAGGCCTTAGTTTACTCCTAATCTATTGTAGTCTGCCTGATATTGCACATAATAATGTACTGATTTCCCTGAGATTCAAACCAATGCCCAAAGCCAGAACCGGAGCCAACAAAGGCATTCACTCACAGATGATTCGGCCGCTATTCCCATGGAAGCCGACCCCCCAGTCTTCCCCCTCCCCACTGTGGTAGGTCACCTTCAGGTCCACGTGGTTGGACAGGTAGTAAGTGTGCGGCTTGTCGAATTTCTCCTGAGGACAGCAGAAAGGGTAAAACAGACTCAAAAAGTGTGTTTACATTTAATTTGTCAAAAGGAGTCATCCAAGCCTCTGTGAATCCAATTTTTAATCCTTAATCTAAAGTATTGTACTTGTACATCATTTGGGTTGACTTCATAGCATTCAGAGGTGGGAAGAACAATCTTTCCTTTTAAAGCTTTATGCAAGCAATGTAATTTTGAGTTTAGCATGACCCAAAATTCTTACCTAAAATAGGATTGCATACAGGCCTAACATCCACATTGACTGTATTCTAACAAAAATAAATATTACTTGCATGATTTTTCAAAAGTTAAACCCACTCATAACCTCATATTATCAATAAAGCTACAAAATGTTTACTATAATTTGATTGACTTTAAAAGTATTTAATTTCAGTCTTTTGACTGTGCATTGTTCAAGATAAGATTCTCTGCCCACTCACCATTTCATAACTATACAAATAATCTTACACGCAAACTACCTGAGACATAATTAATTATTTGAACCATTAGTATTGTATTGTACATTTTATATTTAATATGATGGATTGAGTTGAAATAATTTGAAATAGATATTACACTTTTGACACAACATTTCGAACATTAGATAGGTTTTTTGAACATCAAACAATTTAAAATGGTTAGTTTAATTTTTTTTCTTTGTTCCTATTATTGATTTCCTCTACCTTTCTTTGTTTAGCTTCTATTACTGCTTTAGGTTTGCATATTTTCATACTTCTACAGCATTGTGGATCAATAATTTCAGGTAGCATTGCTTCCAGGTAAAAATCTGACAGTTTTTTTAGACATTTCCTTGTCCCAAAACCTATTGTCCCTGAAAATCCTGTGAACAATATGTTCTTTTGGTGTCCAAACAATGAAGTCGTAATATTCTCTTCCTGTAATGTGAAGTTGGCCTTGGACTTCCTGGGAATGTTGTTTAGTAATTTGCTGATTCATCATTTTTTGGTCTATCTTTTTGATTTACTGCAATGATGCAGAATGTGTTGATCAGGAACATGGGCTAATATATTTGTTTTTAATAGTCCTATCCACTCACTCTGTATACATTCTCCCCTTTATTTTTTGTAGCTTTGTATGCCTGCCTTCGTCCTGGAGGGCAAAAAGGGGTTACGGATTCAAGGGTCCCATCCTTAACTAAAATAATGAAATTAGTAAGATTATATGTTTAAGTCACATAAATTAATAATGCTAGATTCTTTCAAAACTTGAATTATTAAAAGGTTTCATTTATTTTAGATTTGGATTTAAATTCCATCATATCTGAAACTAGGATTAAACTGAATTTGAAATTTACAGAGTTCTGGATCGAATTCAAACCCCAACAATAATAAGATTCAGATTCAAAGTTTTGAAGCTTTGCAGCTGGGCTTAAAAGTAAGTAGGGTTTTTGAAACCAAGGGCAAAATTTTGAGTGAAAAGTGTGCCCCAACCCCTTAACCGCATGGTCCCAGGTGCAACACCTGTCACGACGGAACTGCCTCAGCCTTGGAATGTGTTTTCGCGCTGACCAGAAGCAGGGATTACCAAGGAAAGTCATAATGATCCTTTAGTGCTTCCCAGACTTTATTTATTACAAACAACAAATTAGGTTACATTTCGCACAGTTACCAACAGGTCGTCTCCTCAAACTCCTGGCCCAAGGCAGGCGCTCTGCTGTTACCTCTAATAGACACGACTCTCCTACACCAATGGAAGCGGGCGCGAACCCCCGAACCTCCAAGCCACGCCATACCACACTACACTAGCGCGGTCTAGATGGATGTTACCAAACAGTACAAAAGTGAAATGTCGAAGTTATCAATGTGATGGACAGAAAGTCGTACTCACGTTGAAAATACAAATCTCGTGGGCCCGAACATAGCAGCCCATGGGGAAGCCCGTGCTGCAGTATTGCTGATCATGGTTCTGAAGATAGCACCACGTTACTGGCATGTTGTCTGGCAACACACACACACACACACACAATTAGATACCATTAGGCAAGAAGGTCAGCCATATATTAGTTATGACAAGTTCATATTTTAGTTTTAATGTATCCGCAAACAAGACAAGTTTTCAGAAATTTCAGACAACTTTGTGATATCTCCAACTTTAACCCTAAAATGTCCTTGTTATAAAAGGACGCCACCGCACAACAAACACAAATGGTCTTAGTGGTTTGATTTAACACTAACAGTAACATGTATCTGGTTCCATGTTTCTTCCATAGATTCTGTGAGCTGGAATACTTGTTGAGGTGGGGATGTAAGGGACACAAGAAAAAAGTTTTTATATCAAAACTAGGGATGGGCTTTCAAATCCTTAGAATATTGAAGGATATTCGAGATTCAAGAAAATTTCAAATTCAATAGTCAAATCCTTAAAAAAAATAAATCTTTCAAGTGAAATTTGTTTTAGAACTCTAATACTGCTTATTGGTGGTTCAGAATCAATTATAATTATAGGATGAACCCAACAACCAGACCCCAGACCAGTAATTTAATACTTTAAAACTGAGTGTATGAATGTTATTAGAGCTGGGCTGATCAGCTATTTTGCCGATTAGTCCAATGCCAATCATTTGTTGCCGATTAATCCGATGCCGATCATATGTTGCCAATTTGGCCGATCACCGATGCCGATTATTTTTGTTTTCAATTTTAATAAGTGTATAAAGTCAAATGACCCTTAAAGCAAAAAAAAAAAAGTTACTTTTACTAGTTTTATAATGTCCAATATAGGTTTGTTTTAATAACATTTAAATAGAAACTTTTAAAATGTAAAGGTTGTTTAGTTATTATTTTATTTTGTTATTGTTAAGACAAATGAACCTGTCATTAAACAAAAACAAATCACATTAATAAATAGCAAATTTAAATATAATGTTCATGAAAAAAATAATCAATCACACAAATTTTTGTACACCGATCATCGGAATCGCCGGTTATGCGATAATCGACCGATGATCGGATTGATAATAATTGGCATCGGCCCAGCCCTAAATGTTAAAATTAATGGATTATAAGAAAGAATGTTAACATTTAGTTACTATTTCTATTTTCTATCATTCTATTCAGAGTTCAAAAGTAAATTGGAGATTCAGATTTGTAAAAGAATGGATTCAACCCAACTATCAAATAACTCTCCAGTACAAACATAAAGAGTTTAATTTTCTTCACACAGTGATATTAACAGTCGTTAAATATATGTTGAGGGTGTCCTGGAATTTAATGGCAACTTTTTCTCTTCATTTAAAAAGTTTGTCATCTAGTGCCGCTATATTCTTGACAGATATTTAACAAATGTTGATACCACCACAGGAAGAAAATTTAGCTCTAGGCTTCTACTGTAAAAACTCAAACACGGTGGTATTTTCTAACGTTCCCTACATCCCCACCTTAAGCAAGGAGTGTTAACAGATTCAAATTTCACTCCATAATCACACATTCATAGCTGCTATATTGGAACACACCTATGATGAGAGTGTGACATATCTGTGGGCATATGAGGGCAATGAACTTCTCAGAGGAATATATTCAACACTTTTATCATGAAACAAACATTATTTTACCCAAATAAAAAAAGGGTGTAGCCAGTGAGCCCAGGAGGTCAATGAGCCCCTCAGATTAACAATGAACATACAACTAGAATGTTACAATTCCTGTTTATTTTAATTCCAATTCTTCAACTTTTACTAGTTCAATCATCTTACCTGCGTCCAACTTCTTAGTTAAAATAGGTTATTTATTCAGTAGGGCAATGTTTTATTTTTCCAAGATCAATAAACACAAAGGTCATGGCAAGTAAATTTACAATTTGCCGGCACTAAGTGAAAGGTAAAAAAAAAATCTATCATGGTCACAATGAAAAATACTCAAAATAATATTATTATTAGCACCACATCTTACTACCCGTTTGGGTTGTACACACTTCTGCTAATGTGTGTAAGGTGATTGTAAGATGAATTGGAGGACCTACAGTTTAACGTGGAATCCGAACCACAGTGGAGGCCTGGCATTCCACACGTTCACAATTTGTGATTAATATACATCTTGTCAGAGGTGAAGGATGGGTTTGGCAATCAGATAAATCTGCCAAGACTGCGGATTGAACCCCGGATCCCCAGCACAGAATTATTATTATTATTATTATTATTATTATTATTATCACCGCGTCTTACTACCCGTTCGGGTTATACGCACTTACGCTAATGTGCAATGGTAGGGTGATTGTGAGATGAAATGGAGGACCTACAGTTTAACGTGGAATCCGAACCACGGTGGAGGCCTGGCATTCCTCACATTCACAAGTTGTGATTAATACACGTCTTGTCAGAGGTGAAGGAAGGGTTTGGCAATCAGATAAATCTGTGCCGGAACCGAGGATTGAACCCCGGACCCTCAGCACAGAAGTCTGACACCTTACCCCTAGACCACCAGGTCACCCCCAGCACAGAAGTCTGACACCTTATCCCTAGACCACCAAGTCACCGATAATACCCCAAATATGAAAAATGCAGTTTCGTTCAAATTCAGAAACTTTTCTCTCTGGGATTTGAGAGTTAGTAATTGAAATATTGAAAACTGTGAAACATAAGATTTATTCTCGATATTGGGGTCTGTGAACATGTGTTTTTTCTTTCGAGTCAAACTCAAGTTGAACATTTCAAAACGCTCCTGAGTCTGGGTAACAGCTATTCATAATTTTAGAAATATATGAAAACAATACAATGTTATAAAAATAAGAATGATACTCATTTTTTTAAAGTAGTAAATACTTTTGAAAATAAAGTTTCAAAATTTGAAATATTTGTTTTTAAATTAGAAATAACCAAACATTATTTTAAAATAGTAACACTCAAATAAAAATATAATAGAAAAATAATTAAAATTATTTCAACACACTGTCTCTAAGACATTAAAATTATACTAACAATTAAAAAAGAATTAATTATATTTGGAAGATATTAATAGAAGTGTTAAATAGCTCAAGTTAAATAACTTAATGTTAAATTTATTTTAACTAAACTTATAATTTTAGAAAGACACCATGTAGAAATAGTATTATTATTATTATTATTATTATTATTATTATTAGCACCGCGTCTTACTACCCGTTCGGGTTATACGCACTTACGCTAATGAGAAAATGGTAGGGTGATTGTGAGATGAAATGGAGGACCTACAGTTTAACGTGGAATCCGAACCACGGTGGAGGCCTGGCATTCCTCTAGAAATAGTAAAAATATTGATTATTCAAGTCTTTAGTAATATATTTAGCTATTTTTATTTTCATTGCCTTATCAATGTAATGCAACTTCAATCAAGGTTAATTAAAAATTGGCGAAAATATTGAATTAATTTTACTGGTCTAAAGTAGTAAAGTGAGAATTATGATATAAATTTTAACAATTTGTTAAGTAACCGAATGTTTTATAAGTGAAACTGCCGATACAACCTAAATTAAATAGCCTACACTTACCATTGTGTTTTAACAATTGATTTGTAAGTACATCTAGAGAACGATAGAAAATGAAGAGCCTGCAAACTTTTGATTTCAATCCCAAGCTTTAATGATGAGCTTGACTCAAAGCTTAAATTCCAAGTACTCGTAGAACCATAATTCTTGATTCTTTCATTACCAGTTAGAAAAAGGCTGTTTGAGGTATCAACCTTGACATCCTTACATACAATCAAAGGCGTAGCTAGGGTTGATGACACCCAGAACAAAGGCGTAGCTAGGGTTGATGACACCCAGAACAAATAAAAACATATCCATACTTCAAAAATGTTCTTTAAAATTTGCCTGAATTCTTATATTGGTCCTTCGATTGGTCACGCTTAATAATACTGGTTACAAAATAATAAAAACAAAATTCACTTTCATTGATTAAAGAAAATGACATATTGTTGCTAGTTTTGCTTATGAACTTGGCGGCCAGGGTATGTGCCTCGCCCAAGTTACACCCCTGCATACAACCCATCACCAAACAAGAACATATCGAGGCACACTGGCCTCATACCGCAATGTTGTCTGTTGTGTGACGTGTTCTTGTGGCAGTCAGTACAGAGGATGAGAGTTCATACCCACAATCCAATGGTGCTGGTAGTTGAGACTTATGCCCTTCTTAAGTAGCTGTAGTTGGGCGTCCCCCGACTTGTCCCCACCAACGTAGGTCTTGGTACACGCCACCACGCATGACTGCGGCTTCAGGAACTCGATCTAAGGCAATACATTCATATGTTAGCAAAGGTTTGCCAGGAGGGCTCTGATGGATGTTATAGCAACTACAGGCAGTGTTATCCAGCTAGAGTTCCTAGTAAGAGCGTATTGTCAGGGCTGTGGTGGACTGTTATAGCAACTACAGGCAGTGTTATCCAGCTAGAGTTCCCAGTAAGAGCGTATTGTCAGGGCTGTGGTGGACTGTTATAGCAACTACAGGCAGTGTTATCCAGCTAGAGTTCCCAGTAGGAGCGTATTGTCAGGGCTCTGGTGGACTGTTATAGCAACTACAGGCAGTGTTATCCAGCTAGAGTTCCCAGTAAGACATCCAATTAGACATTATTATTGGGGTGTGCAAAGCTTTGTAAATTTTGACTTCACTTCAAATATTATTCAGTTTGACTTTGATTCAAAAGTAAACATTCTGGATTCAGCAATTAAGAAGACTTGCCAGTAAAAATATGTATGGTTAAGATATACATTTATGTTAAATTTTTGTCATTTTGTGCTGTTATGTACCCTTCTTTAATCGTGAAACCTAGAAAGCTTACCTAGCTTGGTTCCACTATGGTAGAGCTCGTAAGATGGGACCATAGTGTAATCAGTCAAGGTAAGACCAGAGTTGTTATGTTTAAAATAATATGTTTTAGACACCTTGTTTAAAACATGCTTTAAACTAAAGACTTGTTTAAAACAGATTTGTTTAGAAACATTTTAAACAAATGTTTTAAACATGTTTTTTAAAGTCTTCAATTAAACAAAACTACAATGAAACAAAACGTTTATTTAATACAAAATGGAAAATTCCCTTATCATAACATCTTAAGAATAAGTTTTCAACATCACAACTTCTAATTATAGGAAATTTAGGTTTATTTTTATTTAGTAACTAGGCCTTGTACTCAAAATTAAGAACAAAACTTTACATAAGCTTATGGATAGATTGTTTTAAACATTTTTCTATAGTTACAATATTTTAAATGTCCTAAAAATATAAACTAAATTTAATCAAATCAAACATTTTATTTTTTATAAAAAGTGTTAAGGCTCTACTTTAAATATCATATCAAAAGAGTAATTTGTTTATTTACTATTCAGTGCTCGAAAAACTGCCACAAGTTTAGATGCTTTTTCTGTACCTAATCCATTTCTAATTCTCGAATGCATGAAGCCAAAGGAAAAAAACAGCCGTTCAATTCCTGCAGATGATGCTAATGCACTGTGCAATTGCTTGACAAGGTTCAACCTTTTTAGGCTCACACTGTTTTCTAGTGCTAGCCACCATGTTATTGGCTTTAAATCTTCTAGGACATACTTCAAAAACAAATAATCTTGGAATGGAGTACATTTTGCCTGATATTTTATTTTATCTGTTATTAAAATTGGGTGATATGAATCTATATATTCCATAGTGATATCTAATTGCTCTTGACTCATTTTTATTCCTCTAAACTGTGGATCTAAAAGGTTTGCTAAAAAATGGTAGGGTGTCAGTGCCATGTCAAATGGTTTTTGAAAGTGTCTAAATTAATCTTCAGTTTCTCTTTCAACTTCAAACTCTGTTAGCAAAGATAGCCATATTTCAGCTGCTTCGCCAATCACACTGTACTTTGTCTAAAGCAACAGCCACTTTTTTCAACATTACTAAGCAATCTTGAGCTTTTGCTTTAATATTCATATTATTAATTTTGGATGCAATATTTACATTAAATGCAGCTCGATTATCCCCACAGCTTTTGACAAAATGTGCCAATTTTCAAGAAATGACTATGCAGTCAGCCAGTGTATTCCTACAAACATCCTGAGGAAGAATAAGTGATTTCCCTCCAGCTTGTTTATACTTAACAGAAGGAAAATGTGAATTTTTGAAATATTTTATTAATTGCTTGATATGTTCTTAAATCCCAGGAACTTCTATGTCATGTGCAAATAAATTCAGCAAATGAGCAGAACATCTGTAAGTTATTATATCTTGTAAACCAACAATGTGTGATTTTCACAACTCCCGTCTCATATTGGCAATATTAGAAGTGTTATCTGTTACAAAACTAAGAACTGTGCAGCCATATTATTTTAAGTTTTTTGTGACATTTTCTGCTACATGCAACAAATATATTTTTAAAGTTATATAGAGGCAGAGTATTTTTTTAGTAAATAATGTTTTATGCATCGTTTCCAACATGAATTTTAAATAAATAGTGTTTTATTCATGATTTCAAAAAATGTAAGCTTAAGTTTAAAACCAGTTTTATTCACAGTTTAGAACACTTTTCCTCTATTGCAAAAAAAAAAGTTAATTTTTTTTTCAACACTGGGTAAGACTGCTGCTACCTTGTTTGGTTCAGGGTTGCCAATATTTTCTTAATACAAAATTCCCTGTGTTTTCCAGGTTTTCCAGAGGAAATTTTCATTTTTCCAGACACCTAATAGATATTATAAATGTAATTATAGAGGCATTAAATTTTGCTTTAAAGAAAATTTTAGAAATGAAGAGTGGTAATTTGTCATTGGAGGCATGTTTTATTGTGCAAGGTAAACACATGTTTAAGAATTATTTGGAAAAAGGATGAGAAATGAATGACATAAATTTTCTAGAAGGAAAAATTGGTTATATTTGCTGTATGCCCTAAACAGAATGAAAGAATAAAAAAGTGGAAATACCAAAAATACAATTTTGAGTTTAAATGTGGTAGGGGGTCTATCTATTTTTTAGAAGAATGTATTACTTGATTTTAAAAACATTTTAATCAATCTTAATTATTGTATATGTACTGTATAGATTAAGTAGCCCACACAAATCGTGAATAATAATTTACAATAATGAAATTAACTGTGATTTTCCTCGCTCATTCAGGTGCATTTCCTTTAATAAACTGCCATCCTCATCCCCACCATATTGAAATAAATATATTTAAAAAAAGTCAACTCTCAATTTAGCGGGGTAATGGAGGGCTACTACTAAACCCTGTTATATCAATTTTCACAGTAAATCTGCAAACCCATCGAAAACTACCAAATACAATAAGTACTTGATTAATAAACGATACAACACAATCATATATAAATTTATTTTAATAACTATTATTTAAAAATCAATCAGTAAAATACCCTTAAACAACTTTTTACCACAAACACAATTGTTAAGCCCAAGATACCAACTTCAAACCAAATCGCTAAAACTCATTTTAAAATATTTCAAATTTTGAAAAAAATCACTCATCAGTAAACTAGACCTCAACGATTTTTTTACCGAAAAAACAGATATATGGTGTTATTTGCGAGGTCAATTAGTCCATATTTATTTATTTTAATCAAAATCGTTTGAGCCATTTAAAAAAAATATGGAATTCATAAAAATCACTTATCACTTGAGGGCTAGGGCCAAAATAAAAAAAAGTCCTGAGGTATGGTCATATCTAGATTTAAAGTTTTGAGTTCAAAATGGTTTTAATATCTTAAGACCCCAACACAGACTCTGTATCCGTAGGACCGTGGTCCGTAAGAGATCGATGCCACAATATCAGATTGCTCTGGCCACAGAGTCCTGATGCGTAAGTCCTTACTCCGTAGAAGTTACCCCACTTGAACTTTCTACGGAACAGTTATACAGACTACCAATCACAGCCAAGTAAATATGTGCATGCGCATTGAAACAAAGGAACGAATGGCAGTGAGAGAATCCGTCGCTATGGAAAGATATACAAAATTAAAATATGGCTACAAGTGGAGCTATTTCGGAAACATTTTTCTAAAAATCTAAACGCCTAGGGAAGAGCAGCTACTAGGAAAATGTTTTCTGAGAAATACAAAGTTCTCAGAAATATTGGCTTTGCTTTTGTAGGGTCAACACCCTTATTATTAAAAATATTAAAAGTGCTTGTTTTGTTTTCATACAAAATACTAGTACATCTGTTTTGCATTTTCAGGTTATAGCAAACATTTATTTTAAGTTTGATAGTTAAAATCAATTTATAAATATATTTCTTGTGATTTTACTTGACCTACATTTTAATATATGCTGGAAGTTTTCTAAACAGTTTTTTTTTAATTCTTATAATATGATTAGCTGACTGCTTGACGCTCGCTCCATGCTGTAGATGATTTTCTTTCAAATTTTTTTACTGTACAAAGTCTCTTACTATCTCATTGGTTGAAACGGTCAAGTGATTATGGATATTGACTCTGTAATTGCGAGTAGAATGTCTTATGGACCAGGAACACTGACTACAGACCTACGGATATGGATTTGTGTCGGGGCCTTTACACTTTTACAAGACACTAAACTAGCATTAAGAATGATACAATACTAGTATTGATATTTTTCTTTCAATATCAGATATTTTAGTATATGTCCAAACTTTTGATATTTTACTAATATCAGTACTTTTTACCCAGTATCTAGAGATTTTAATTTACCTACGTTTCTCCTTTTACTTCCTTTATTTTCCAGATCATTTATTACATTTATTCATCTTTTCTTATTATTGCCTTTATTTTTCTATCATTAAATGAAAGTATCGATACTGGGAGATATTGATATACTTCTCGTTCATTTTTTCATACTCAAATATCGATATTTTACCAGTATCGCATATCCTTAACACTGCAATGAACTGGAGAGAGAAAGATCTGAGAAAAAAGAACTGTGAACTTGGAGAGAAGGATGGTAGAAGTGGGCTAGTTCATTTCACAGGGGGTGGGAAATGTAAAGTAGCTATGCACGGACTGTAAAGTGGTCGAAGTTTTAGGCCCTTAGCTCTAGACCATTTCATTTATATAATTAAATTAGTTTGCCATTGTTGTGATCAAGATACTGAAAGTACTAAACATATTGTTTTCCACTCGTCTAAGGCTAATTTAATCTCTATGTTACGATCAAATGTTTAATTATAAAAAAGTGTGGGGTTTAATATTAATTATAAGTTGTCTAAATCTTAACCAAAGTTGTAAGCAGTATATGTTTTAAATTTCAATTCATTAACTTCATTTTTAGGCCTTTAACTTTTAAAACTAGTAGTTTTCATTTTTGTAAAGTCTTTGTTGGAATTTTAGCTTCATCTAAATTTATTACTTTTACTTTTCACTTTCAAGCATCGTGCTATTTAATTTTATTTGTACCCGGAAGCTGTGAGATGCACCCGTGGCTTGCACGTGTGGCCTCACAGTGGAAAGGGGAGGTTTGGCCACACCGTCTGGGACATTTGCCGGTTAGCACGCAAACAGATAAGAGCTATATTCAGAAGTTCTTTTCATGTTGGTCAAAGCGGGTTTAGAGATGGGTGGGAGGAAATGGAGACCATGTGGCTAAATGACCACAACATTAACTATTTATCCATATTTATGTACTAAGTACTTTGTTTTCTTTTCATTAAGTAACCAACCAGTGGTTCAAAATGTCTATAATGTTTATTTAAAATAAAACTTCAACTTCTACTCCATAAATTTCTACTTATTTGATCGTTGATGTTCTCCACCCCCACCATTAATTTCTTAACCCCGAGATGCTCTAATAAACACACTGGCTGCTGCGGACCTATACAAACAAGAAGCTGAGAAGAAGATGGAAATTCGACTAATCTCAGGACACAAACACAATCGGTCAGTTTTATAACCACTATAATTTTACG
Organism: Timema genevievae; assembly: GCA_902155825.1. NCBI lineage: Eukaryota > Metazoa > Arthropoda > Insecta > Phasmatodea > Timematidae > Timema > Timema genevievae. The sequence goes on from CABFWO010003392.1 coordinate 72,400, forward strand.
ACAAACTAGCAGGTTAGAGGTAATATGTTAATAAAACTTTCACTTTAGAGTACACTCCATTTTTTTATTCTGGCCACGGCAGCAACCAGGTAAATCCACCTTCACTAAATCGGGAGTTGACTGGAGTAAAAAGGTTAAAACCCATAAAGATTTAAACAGACAACATTGACACTTTGGCAATTTCTAAAATATTAAAAATAGCCAAAATGGCAAGATAGGTAGGGTAGTCTTAAAACAACATGCTACAAAAACAATATCTGGGATACTTACCTCTTTCAACAGGAGTAATATTTTTTAAACAAAAGACAAATAACACACCAAAATCCAAAGAATGATTTAATTTAACTGGCATCAGAAACAATTGCCAGCAGCATGGGCTTGAAGAAGTTGGGGGATGGAGGTGGAGAAAACGAGACGTTTGTGGTATTGGTGGGGGTGAGTGGAGGTAGCCGAAAAGGCGCGGCATTTGCCGAACGAGTCGTCTAGGTTGCACTCAGGACTTGTCTCAAGCTGATGAGGTGCTGGTAAGCATAATCATCATAAATAAGACATGTTCCAATCAGACTGCTCAGTTCTCCAGTTACAAATTTTAGTCTATATTGTTCCTACTATTTTAAGCTTGCCCAAATTCACTAACAAATTTCAGTAAATTCTAGCTTTTTGGTGAAATTCCCTGTGTTCCCCGTTTTTTCCAGACACAAAAAATTCCCTGTATCTTCCTGGTTGTCCATGTTTTCCAAGCGTGTGGACAACCCTGTTGGTTCTACTATGGTGTAGTTTATAAGATAGGATCATAGTGTAATCAGTCAAGGTAAGACTGCTACCTTGCTTGGTTGGTGTTTATAAGATAGGGCCATAGTGCAATCAGTCAAAGTAAGATTGCTAACTTTAAGGGTAAACTCAAGAGTATTTCACTAATTAATGTTGACATGTCAAAAATCTAAAATAAATAAATTACATTTTATGATAGTAGCTTAATTTATTAGCTTGGGAATAAATTATGTGAATCTTGTTTGCAATAAAGTGTTTTGTAAATTATATTTAATAATAACTAGGTAATAAAGTTTAGCAACATATAAACTTTTCACAAACAGTATCATATTTTTAAATATTCAAACTTTTATTCAACTTTGTAATTAGAGTAATCCCTCAATTTTTAGGGCTTTCTGATTTTACGGACAGACTTTCCCCCAATTAGTCAGTAAAGACAAGAGTTTACTGTACGGTAGTTTATATTATTAGACTTCAATTTAATTATGATTGTAATAGCCACAAGATCTACCAAAGAGACAGTTTTGGATAGTAATCCCCTGCAGAACCACAGATATAGTATTTAGACCGTAGTCCCCTGGAGAACCCCAGACAGACAGTATTTAGACAGCATTCCCCTGGAGAACCCCAGACATACAGTATTTAGACATCATTCTCCTGGAGAAACCCAGAGAGACAGTATTTAGACAGCAATCTCCTGGAGAACTCAAGACAGACAATATTTAAACATCATTCTCCTGTAGAACCCCAGAGAGACAGTATTTAGACAGCAATCTCATGTAGAACCCCAGACGGACAGTATTTAGACAGCAATCTCATGGAGAGCCCCAGAGAAACAGTATTTAGACAGCAATCTCCTGGAGAGTCCCAGAGAAACAGTATTTGGACATCATTCTCCTGTAGAACCCCAGACAGACTATTTAGACAGCAATCTCCTGGAGAGCCCCAGAGAGACAGTATTTATAGAGTAGTCCCCTGGAGAATTCCAGACACAGTATTTTGACAGTATTTTCCTGGAGAACCCCATACAGACATCATTCTCCTGCAGAACCACAGATAGACAGTATTTAGATCGTAGTCACCTGGAGAAACCCAGACAGACAGTATTTAGACAGCATTCCTCTGGAGAACCCCAGACAGACAGTATTTAGACAGCATTCCCCTGGAGAACCCCAGACAGGCAGTATTTAGACATCATTCCCCTGGAGAACCCCAGACAGGCAGTATTTAGACACCATTCCCCTGGAGAACCCCAGACAGACAGTATTTAGACATCATTCTCCTGTAGAACCCCAGACAGACAGTATTTATATAGCATTCTCTTGGAGAACCCCAGACAGACATAATTTAGACAGTAGTCCACTGGAGAACCCCAGATAGACATTATTTAGACAGGCAAACCACAGACAGTCTTTAGAGAGGATAACCACATACAGTAGTCCCTTGAAGATCCCCCAGATACAGTATTTTTACAGTAGACCCCTAAAGTACCCCAGAGAGACAGTATTTCCAGTATTTCAACATCAGTCCAGTGGAGACCTATATCAAAGAAGCTCTAATTTCAAAACCAGTGGCCTCCACAGTGTCGAAATACTTACCTTGTATGGCGAGGGCCGTATTCTCTCCCCAAAGACAACTTGGCCCAGGTTTTCGACGGGAGATTTGGTTTCATCTGTTGGGCAGAAGTCAAAACTGAAAACAAAAATATATTGTTTTGGATCAAATTACAGGAAAAATAGGACTACTAATTGACTCTGATTTAAAAAATAATTCTTTAAAATAAAAAACACTTCACAAAAAAAATCACCACCAAATAAAAATTTTAGCATAATCGTATCAGAAATTAAAAAAAACTAGAAGTAGTTGTAAGAAAAGTTGTATGTATTTTCAGCCATATAATTCAGTTTAAGTTTTCAACAAACTTCCCGGACACACTGGTTCAAATTATTCAAAATTAATTGATAAGTGGACCCGCCTTGGTGGCGTGGTTAGCTAACGCGCTAGTTTCATGTTAAGCTAGAATACAGAGGACAGGGAGAATGAGGTTTGAATCTCCCTAGGGTGAAATGGTGGGTGGTTTTTACTAAATGGTATTTCACTCTCCCTCCATGCAAACGTGGGTTCACTTCCTCTATATTCAACATTCCCAATTCCTAACCCAATATTGTATTTAGTACTTAGTGTATAACCCGAATGGGTAGTGAGGCGTGGTGCTAAGTATTATTGTTGTTGTTAAGTGGTCCTGATTAATTAAAAATATTTTTTTACACCTCATTTTGATTTATTAATTATTTTGCTTATGAGACTGTAGAGAGCGATCAATTTTACAAGAAGGTGAGTTATTTTGGATTTTTTTTTATTTTGGATGCAAGACATTAAGGGGGTAGGCTACAAGATTTTTTTTTATCTCCAAAAGGAATGCATGTTAATAAATTGTTTTGGATGTATGTCATTGTTTCCTGTTCAGATGTGGTCAGTTAATATGATAACAATGCTCTGTTTGGGTCAGAGAATAATGGAAAGTGTGAAATATTTTGTTATGACAATCTTCCACTCATAGAAAGTTGTGAAAGGTTGTGATCCGTGACAAGAAGTCTTCAATATTGTTAGAGGCCCAAGTGATCATTTTGAAAGTATGAAATAGCTATAGTAGGCAAAGTAAGATGTAACCAGCTAAAACGTTGACACTTTAGGGTGACCTCCTACTAACGCTCATGGTGGGTAGGTACTTAGACACTTATTTCATAAGAAGCGTTTTTACCAACTTTTAAATGGCCAACAAAATATATTTAACCGCTTGACTTACCATTTAACCTGGCTATGTTTTACACCAGGATTACCATTTAAATTAACGTCAAAATACTTTATGCGCAAGTTCAGTTTAGCTGATATAACTTCTATAATATATTTGCAATTTCAATGCCCTAAACTGCATTTATATGTCATGCTAAATTATAATTTTCCCCCCCCTCCTCCCNTCTTTCTTACTTCTGTTTCTCTTCAATCTAACTACACTATCAGCCCTCTCTAGTAGCACTTCCCTTCAGCTTTAATTTATCTCGCTTTCTCTCCTTTATAACTTTATTTTCTTATTTCCCTCCCCTCCCACTTATATTATTTATCCCACATTCTTCAGTTTATATCCCTCCCCTTCTTCGTGTTCTTATCATAACAAATTATAACTATTATTGACAAAGATTACTTTTCTGGACTGTATAATACTTTGTTCAAGATAAATCAAATTTATAAATAACATACAATTATTTATAAAACATAGTGTTGGTTTACCCCATAAAGGTTTTTTTTCCTCGATAATTTTTTCTTGTTTGCATTTGTTTGATTGTTTGAATCACTACTGTCAAAAGAGCTATCACTTTCAGAAGACCTATCTAAGTTATTATTGCTGACACCTTCAGTTAGTACTAGGTGACCTGGCGGTCTAGGGTTAAGGTGGTAGACCTCTGTGCAAAGGGTCCGGGGTTCAATCCTCGGTACCGGTACAGATTCATCTGATTGTCAAATCCTTCCTTCACCTCCGAAAAGACATGTATTAGTCACAACTTGTGAATGTGGGGAATGCCAGGCCTTCACCGTGGTTCGGATCCCACATTAAACTGTAGATCCTCCATTTCATCTCACAATCACCCTACCATTTCACATTAGCGTAAGTGCATATAACCCGAATGGGTAGTAAGATGCGGTGCTAATAATAATAGTTAGTTCTACACTTTTAATATCATAATCATCATAAAAATCCACATCCTCATTATCACTGATAAGTATCTACTAAATCATTTTCATAGTCAGAATCACAAAGTATCTGTGCAATTTCTTTGTCAGCTAGCCAATTTTTAGGCCGAGAAACTTTCTGTTTACTTAGTTGATGCCATTTCATAGCTTGACTGTACTAATAATTGAGTAAAAAAAACCTAGTGAAAGTTTTTGTTGAAATATAATAAATAAAACTGCAAGTTCTATTCATACCGCTGCTGCCGGCTATGTCTGCTATTCATAAAAGAAAAAAAACTAAAAAAATACACAAAAAAACTTTAAAAAATACACAAAATTAAACGAAACCTTTGTTTGAAAAATAAGAAATAAAACTGCCAAGTTCTATTTATAACACTCCTGCCGTAAATGGCAGTAAACTCCTGCAAGTCATGAAATAAATTTTTAAAAAACTATTAAAAAAAAACACAAAAATAAATGAACCGTTTATTTGAAATATAAGAAATAAAACTGCCAAGTTTTATTCATACAGCTCCTGCCATCTATGAAGTATATGCAAAAACACAATGGGCGAGTCCTGCTTGTCAAAGAACATCAAGGGGTTGAGGAACTTTGCAACATTTTTTTTATCCATAATACATTCGCGAAATAAAACAAAATTGAATCTTTACACGAAATTGGTTACTTGACTCTTTAAATTTGACTACGGTAATTTTTAAAAAATGTGATTTAACAAAAACATTTCGATAAAAAACAAAGTTCCCTCAGCCTGGTAAATTTATTTCCCTCACCCAAAGAACAATGGTAAAATAGGTGATTGGAAAGGATATTATAACGGCTATATTGTGAACAAATATAGAAGATAAAGAAATAATGCTTAAGAAAACTATGTTTTTTCATTTGATTTATTATGTATTTAAAAATGTTGGTAATTTTTCTATTTGTTGGACTACCTATATCATTTAAAATAAAAATTGCTTTGTTAGTATTTTTAGAAAAAAATAAATATTTTATTTACCGACCTTTTATAATGAAATCCAATCATTTTATTTCCCATCAATCAAAGTCTATACTAATCAAGTTTTTTTATCTTCCTCTGCAGTGCCATGTACCAACTGTACAATTTACGTTGCTCCTATTAAGCTACGAGGGCTGCCATTTTATTATAAGAAATTCCTCGTGTTTTCCAGAAGGAATCCACACCAATCTTTCCTGAAACTTTAGAGCAGGCCTGCCAAAATCGCGGTCCAGCCTATGACTACAAAATTATGTGCTGCGAATCTTACGATGACCAGCATAAAATGCATATTAATTTTCATTTTTTATAAACATAAATATACTCCATTCAAGAATCTTTAATTTTGTCACATTTATTGGTATCAAATTTAAAAACCTTTCATAGAGGATCGAATTTTTTTAAAAAAAGAATGCTTGAGAGAGACTGGGAAACAAATACAATCCTATTGTTTTACATCAATGTTGTTAATAGTAATAATAATAATAATGTTTTTAGGCCTGTCAACACAGTGAGGTCATTAGGGCCTTACATCAATGTTATTTTTGTAATAAAAAAGGTACTAAGTCGAGGTTATTTTTACTTAAAATCATGAAAATATTACACTTTTTTAATACAGCCCCCCCTCGGTATTTTTAATGCGACTCTTAAGATAAAAACAAGTTTAATAAGCCTGCACTATAATAGAGTAGCATAGAGGAATTAAATTTCACTTTTAATATAAATTTAACTATTACTAAGTCCTGGTGATTGGTGTTTAGAAGAGGATAACTTCTAGTCTGACATTTTAGTTCAGTTGGTAACATGTCTCCCTATTCATTTAAGGGTCCAGGGTTTGATTCTCAGCCTGCAGGTTGAATGCAACATAATGTTTCAAGGATACAAAATAGGGATGGTGGGATGGATAAGACATATCGTCACCTGAGGATGCAAGTGTTCTATCTCCAAAAGTGTTAAATTTAAGATACCTATTTGGTATTTACGTATATTTAGAAAACACATGGTTCACCTGCGGTGATATTGATTCTACTATATAATTACTTAAGAGGATACAAGCTCGAGTTGTCATCTAGTAACATTGGTTTTATACACATGGTCAAACTTCAATGCTCTTTTACACAAAAGCGGAAAATGGGACATAGAACACTTACATTCTCGGTGACAATATCTTGAAATTAGTGCGCTTATTTCTTCAGTTTAATTTTCTTTTATGTGAGGGAGTACGTATAGTATAAATTTTAACATTCCAAATTCTGAAAATATAACCATATATTAAAACCCTGTTAGTGTGAGCCCTGGAAGCCCAAAATTTCGAATAATACAAACCTAATTTTGGAAAAATGGCGGGGGTGGGGGGTTTAATAGAACTAAGTCAAATTAACTATTTTATTGATAACAAACCCAAAGTTATATGGAATTAGTAAGGAGCAGTGATAATCATCATAATTCCTCCTCCTACCACCTTTCTTCCTCCCCCTCAGCCCATTCCTCTCCGCACTCGCTTTATCTACCTGTCCCTGGGTCTTCCTCTTGGACTCCTACCCACCATCTCCATTTTGAGTATCCTCCTTGGTATCCGCCCTCTTCACATGTCCATACCACCTCAATCTCTTCTTCTCTATCCTCCTTCAGTCTCTCTCTCTCTCTCTCCCTGCTCCCTGTCCCTTTCCGTCATCCCCCAGGTTTCTGATGCATACCGCAATGTTGGGACATATCACTCCCTGTACATCACTCCTTAGCACTTCTTTATCTTACCCTCCTTCACTCTTTCTCTAACCCTGTCCCTGGCAGTAGTATAGTACTTACCTTATAAAGAATTCAGTTGTCTCCTAGAAATGACAACCTTCCCATTTCCTTGTGTGCATTACATATTGTTATTAACTGTTCATTGATACCAGTAGGCTTACTGGTGCTAACATATAATTTTATATCGAGAGTAAGAGGCAATGGAGTGTAATTCTGGAGGCCTTGGTTTAATTGTTGAGTTTCCTAGACTCCCCACTGCTGCAATGTCTCTCACTATCAACCACGCTAGGGGAAATACTATCGCTATTTACGACTATGAGATCTTCCTGATCACAAAATTTATGTTTTACAAAACTTGCAATACTCCCCTGATCTTTACTTCTAAGTTTTTCTTGGGAATGTTTATTAGATACATGATATTCGAGCCTATCACATCTGGCACGCCATTCACAATAAGCACAGTTGCCGTCTTGTTTGCTCTTAAAAGTCGACATAATAAACATTTGTTTCACTAAACCATCTAATTTTTTATAAACATTTATCTATTGTACAATGTACAAACCTTAATAGATCCACTGAAAACAACAATTTCATGTCTACACAATTATTACAATAAGCATGTCACGAGTTTAAATAAACTGCGCGCACATCGCCGTGTAATTAGGCCATGATATAACGGGTGACTGATTTCAAACTAAAACCAAACGTCGCTCAACCTTCCCTACCCTCCTCCGCCTGCCCTCCATAGCTACCAAACACCCATGGTAGGGTAGGTGACTGATGACTCATCACTCAATCACGCATTAGCCAGATTGAATTATTATATTTTTCCTTTGCCCCATATCTCAACCTCTGACTTCTTATCTCAACCTCTTGACACATTACCTTAGCCCCTAGACACCGCAACTCTTTGTGCCTACACCAACACTGCCTCACTATGGCACATACTGAGAGTGTCGATGTTGAGTGTCACTGGTCTTTATTTTCCATACAAATGAAACTAACATATCAGAACCAGAATGTAATAAAACCGCCAACAAAATTGTTGGACTTTTCCCTACCCCAAATCTTCCCAGGACTGCTTTAATTTCCCCCAAACCTCATTCGGACATATTCTGGTCCCTCATAGCCTGTATCCTGCTCTTTCCTTCATCCCCCAGGCTTCTGATGCATACTGCAATGTTGGGACATAGTACATCACTGTTTTGCACTTTTATGCTCCAGATCACACTTCTGACACTTTTGTATAAGAAACAGTGATAATAAATGCTAAAAATATTGTATATGTTATAGCCAACAAAATGTGTATTCCTGTAACTATAAATAATTATAATAAAGTAATGTAAAAAAAATACAGTAGACCTACATAATATGTTCTACATCAAAATAATGAATGATGTAAGTTTTATAAAACTAATCCAAATGTAATTTAAAATTTGTGACCAAACTCTTGTTTTCCCCCATACCCTTCTGAGTTTTCTCGGTTGAACTGAATTTTCTCCCATCCGAACAAGCTTCAGTCCAAATTGGTTCGGATTAATGAAGTTCTATTGTAGTTTTTATAGTTTGTGAATTCGGTGTTTTTTCCGGACACAAAATAGCTAACTCCCCGTTTCCCAGGTGTGTGGCAATCCTGCCAAGATATTGTATAACTTACTGGTGGTACTCGTATGGGATGACGCTCTCCTCTGTGTTCAGACGATTGACATACAACATCACTTCGGACTGGAACAGTTAAAACAACTTCAGTAAATTCAACATAAATCCCCATTAGGAGTGTGAGAAGCTTCAAAAATAAATTCCTCCTTTAACTATCACAAACCAAGCTTCACCAATAAAAATTATGACAGCTAAAATAGTCATTTTATGTTCATCTATCACCATTCTGAGCTGATGTGTATGCTACAAATCTGAAGTACATTAGAGTCTGGAAAACTTGGCCTAACGTGGATTGAGATGGTGTCGAGTTATTGAAATGTCAAGTTTTATGAATGAACTTGCATAAGATGCATGTTTACTAAACAAGGATGAATCACAGTACAGTATTGAATATTATAGGTAAAGTTGTACTGTATTGTAGTATTGTACGGTATAGTAACAGTAATATATGTACAGTACAATATATTACGTGTAATGTACAGAAATGCAGTAGAGCAATTCCATTTGTAACAAATGTTACATTTTTTCTCATTTATTTAATTATTTCATTGCAAACAATTTTGCTAAGACCATTCAATTAGGATTCTTAAATAGGGCCTACTTCTACATCAAACTGCCTTGCTCCAAAAATTGCATGCCATAGTTGTGTATGGCATGAGAGAAATTGCTGATTTATAAGTGTAACGGATGTTACTTAATGGGGAACAGGTAAGGGTAAAATGAGTATTCCTTTGAATATTTCAGTCCCTACACTTGATGTAAGAATTTTTTTTCTAACTGAAATGTATTGTCCATAACTTATGAACACAATGGGGTAGTTATTTAAATAAATACATGCAACTATAATGATTTTAAGTTCATTTTCCAGTGTAGTGGATGTTACAACGATTTTGTAACGGTTGTTACATGTGTTTCCAAAAATACACATTTTTGTTTATTTTCAACTAATGTTTATTTCTTTTTAACCTTAAGACAACTTATCACAGGCTTGTCACTGGCCTTCTCACATTCAGACTGAACCTGTATTCTGTTCACAACAGATGTGGAAGTGAGACCAGCAAATATATGGCTACTGTCACACTTTCTAAAGCGATGGAAGTTTCTGATCCCAGCTATGTGTCGAGCATGCTTCCATCTCTCATTCAAGAAGGCAGCAGTAGCCTCAACATTGATTTGAGAAACAAACAGTAAATTGACAGTTTTGCACAGCTTTAGTGCACACTCGTAAAATTCTAGTGTTGTGTTTACTTGAACTGTTCTTGCTTTCACGAAGTTCCACACTTGCCTCTTAACCTGGCCACCTATAGCACCAAAGGATCCTTTTCTGTGTCCTGGGGCAAACATGTTCCATTCGACCTCAGAAACACTCAAATCATCAGCGAGAAAGCAGATGTTCATTGCTGTATATTTGCTTTTGAACTGAGCAGTGTAATCATCAGAAAATGAAGAGATGTTCTACATTCTCACTAATTTGAATGTCAGCCACAATCATCTTCAGAAATAGCCATGAAGATACTTTTGAATGATTTGCATCATCACTCACAATAACATAAGAAGCAACACCATTTTTGTGCCATACATAGCAAGTAAATACTGTGACTTGCGAATGTTGCCAATGATCATTTTGTTTTCTATTAACCCAAAATGTGTCTAAACTAACAGGTTATATAAAAATATATGTGGTAATATAGAAAGTCATATACTTAAACGTAGGAAATGTAACATATTTCAATAAAATATGTGTAACGTCCATTACATGTAACATCCGTTACACTGTATTCCTTTAAAAATAACTAATTTTTTTTTTCAAAATTGTTTGAGGTTAGGTTAAAATCATATCCTTACTTTGGGAAGTCTTGGGTGAAAACAAATTACTATATACGGGATACAATCAACTTATTGTATATTTATTGTAACAAATGTTACGCAGGAACACCCACCAAACAATCTGCGATGTATTAAAAGTAATAACATACCAACAAATGTCTTTCTCCAACATTCCATTGGAAACAGATGACAGTTAATTTTTCCACATACATCTTTAGTGAAATGAGTGTACAATCAGAGTAAAAGTTTGCCAACCGTGGCATGTTTAGATTACCATTTTGCTCCTTTTCCAAGTCCCTCAAAGTTATAACCTAAAATAATATGTTAAACTAAAAAAAAAAAAAGTTTCGTTTCCATATAATATATTATTTCTACAATTTATCTAGCCAAACATCTTAATAACAATTTTAACCATAATTTTTTACCCACTATTCCTCTTTTTCACGGAATTGCTGAGTACAGTACTGTACATATAAAATTGTATTGATTCGAATAACACTTGACTGCATTGGAAAACTAACAAACACAGCACTTGTAAAAACACCACAGCACGACTGTTCCACTCGAGTGACATAAACAAAAAGAGGTTATATACAGTTGAATGACCTTTGATAGTGATGATTGGCACCAACAACTGTGCGCACGTGTGTGTGTCGAGTTACACAGAATGCCGAGGGAATGTCGAGTTATCGAGTGCCGAGTTTCCAAGACTCTACTGTAATTGAATCGTGTGCAGTAATAATAACCGACAGGTTAAAATAAAACATTTCAAACATATGTGCAATAAAATATTGTTTAAATTATTTTGCACAAATAAGTACAATAAAATATTTTTCAAGCATAACGGGGTGTTCAAGTATTACCTAAGCACCTTAGGGAGTTAGAGGAGGGGGGTTAGAGCTTTGCTTAGTTCTGATTACAAATGGGGAAGGGGCCAGAACAATGTTTACATAAGATAAAGAGAGGGGGCAGGAAAAGTGCAGTCACTCAGCCACCCCAAATGGACACATGATAATTAAAAGTGTCGAGACGTGGACAAGGACCTTAGTCATCAGATTAAAAGTAATTTAGAGTTTTTTATAACTATAATAATTCATATATTCATTAATAATGCTTTTTTTAATGATTTCAAAAATAATATATTTTTTTTTTACTTTTTTTAATTCTTCCTGTTTAGTACAATCAATTAAAATTCAGTTTATAACAGTGTTTATTGTTAATTATTTCTCACTATGAATTTACACCTCTACATTAATAATTACCAGCAATTTATAAATTAAATAAAACATAATGGTTATTCCTGTGAACAAATTAGAAAAAAAAAAGTCTACAAACATAACGTAAGCAAGGCAGGAGGGGAAGGAAAAAGGGGGGGGGAGGTTAGGAATTTGATTATTTTTGCTTACAAAAGGGATGGAGAGGGTCTAAAATGGCCAAAAAAATGTTATGTAGGCCTAGTACTTGAACCCCCCTAAAACAATTTAATAAAAAATATGTGAACTCCAATTCTCTCTTTGAAAATATTTCATATGTTTGATTTGAATTTGCTTCAAAGTGAACATTATAGTGTTGCATGGCATTTGATTAAAATTTGAAAATGTGGTGTTAACTTCAGGTGTGCCAACATAACCTAAGAAGTGGCTTCTAAAGGGATAGGCCTATCTCGTGTTCCTTTTACAACCAAGCCACTGCCATCAACTGCGACTCCTGTGTCATAAAACCATGCATACCTCAATCACCGGACTGTAAGACCATCAACATCACGGGCCAGTAAAACCAATAGCTCTGACATAAATTGTGCAATTAAATGAAAGAGAGTAAATCGACATTCAAAAACAATACGGTAGCTTGAATTTGTATCTGCAAGTGCTATCTATAGGTCAAACCATATTTTGTAAGTAAGTTAAGGCCTACTCTTTCTTTTTAACAAATTTATTAAGAATTGAACCGATCTCCGCTTCAAAATACTTTGGAAAGTCATTAAATGTGTGTGTTGGTGTTGTAAAATAAAATAAATAATATTTTAATTAATAATTAAAGTTATATCTTAATCATAATAACAATAAAATAATTTAATAATAAAATTACCTAAGATGACCTAGCCAAAGGGTGGAAACAGTTGATGATGATGATGATGATGATGAATTAAATAAAAAGCATGAAGTAAATCTTTAGTTCCGCCTTGCAATCTCACCACTACGGTGAGAGTACCAAAGCAGATTGTGTATCACCTCTAGCCAGGGATGATTAGACTAGGTGCCAAGCGCTGACGCTGGTCAAACAGAACAGTTCAAATCCAGACACAGACATGGCCGGACCAGAACCATCAGTTGCAACAACAGAGCCTCCAAGGTAATCATGGGGTGTTTTGACAGAAAAAAGTTTTAGCTATCCTTTCAGTGCGAAGGAGTTATGTGCGATTATTAGCTTCTTAAGCAGGGCACAAACTACTAAGTGATAGTTTTGAAAGAAGTGTCTAAACTGGTTCCACGAGTCTTTGTAATTTCATGTTTAAATCACAGCAACACAGCCCTGATCCACAGATCAATCATGGTATAAGTTACCACTGTTTGGGGAAAACACTACCCTCAGTACTCAACTAGGATTCAGACCCAGATTTTGTCAACGAGAGTCCATTCTATTACAAGAGTGACACCTTAGACCATGCGACCACTGAAGCAGGTAAGTTTACCTTAATGTTCTGCACAAATAGTTATTAAAAGGTAAACATTTTATAAAATACCAAAACAAGAATGTGAAAGCAGGGTTTATTTTAAAGATTAGACTAGTTGAATTTGGTTGGATTACAGTTATAAGACTTTCAGTAGGCCTATTTCATCAAATAATCTAATCACCAAAATTTGACATAGGCTAATAATTACATTTTATTATAAAAGCCCTAGATAAAATAAATAGCCTAGTTTCCAAATATCTGGAAAAGCTTGTCAAATGTCAAATTGGGCAGGTTGAGTTTCGAATCATGGCCAAATTCACTGGAGGTGGGGCCCCTCCCCTCAACAAGGTAATACAAGTGGACTTTAACTAGCCCACGTGGGTGGGCGTATGGTCTATGCTTCAGGACACACTAGCATTAGACGGGATTTGCCGGTGAAGGTGAGGTCCGAGGTTCAGACAATTAATCTTAATAATGTTATGTCTCAAATCTTGGTGTGTTGATTGTGGAAAATAATTAAATTTGGTTGTGTTATGTTATAAAGAATCATGTCTGACTGAGTGTATAAGCGTACTAGACCCGTAATTAATGTAATACATTTATTTAACAATAGGGGGCAACTCCGCTAAATTTAAACTGATGAATCGCATTTAAAACAAAGGAAATAATGAACAATGAATTATATATTACCTTGCAAGTGTCAGACCCTTCTCCTTCTTTGCAATAGTTCACAGGAGCTAATCCCGGCAAATAAAATCCATAAAAGCCGGTTGATAAATGTAACATCAAGACAATTTGCAGAAGTCTATTAACAAATTTCATTCTGAATGAGAAAATACCTAAGTAGACAAAGGAGGTATGTAGTTGTTTCTCTAGTCGAATCGTGAGAAGAAAGATGATTTACATATAATTAGTTGTCCTTCCAACATTTAGTTAACTAATTCTTACATAAATAATACTAAGGTGAGATAGTATTTCGTAAACTCTTTACTTCATTAAATTTGTCTGACACGTCATAAAATGTATTCTCGATAACATGGACATAATCAGCAGTTCTGCCAACAAGTGAAAACAAAATTCTTACATTTGAAATTGCGCGCATGATAGCTTCAATAACATAAAAAAATAGATGGCCATCTATTCCTGACATTTTAGAGCTATAGTCTGCACGGTAATGCGTAGGTGAGAAAGAAACTTTCGGGTATTTCTTTTTTACCTAAATAAGTTTAAGAAAGATTTTCACATATTTTAGTATTTTCCATAAATTTATAATATATTTCAGGATACAATATATTTAATGTGATGATTGGATTACTAAAATGTCTAAATATCATAAATCTATATAATACCTTTAACCAATGGACATTAGAATAGTTTTCTAAATTCTAGTAATTTCTAAACAATTGTTTGTTCCGTTTGTCCCTAGTAGATGGATGACAAGATTGATTTGGTCAAGTGTAAATAGTATTTTCATTTTCCTACAGTAGGCGATTTCCTGAGTAGGCCCAATGTAAAGATAATATACGGTAGCGTCATTTGGAGAAAGACATCTGATTGGATGAGCGTGTGATGTTACTCAGTACAATAGCCAGCGCTTAAATCCGTGTTCTCGCGTATCTGATTGTTCAATAATGACTTGTATAGCCTTCCGTGCATAACGTGCGTAAATAAATTAACAAAAAGCCTAAAAGTCTGATTGTTCAGCAATGACTTGTATCCTATATATTATATAATATAAAAGAAAAACTAGTGGTTCCCCGCTTTGAGTTTCCAATTTGCCTAGCTATTCAAAACAGTGTTGCCAATTTAGCGACTTTGTTACTAGACCTAGTGACTTGTACGGATCTGAAACGGCTAATTTTAATTTTTAGCGCCTAGTGACTAAACGACTTTCCTTCATTTTCTGTCAAGTTCATGTTCATCATTTTAAATTTTAACAATATTTTAATAATAATAATATTTAGCACCACATCTTACTACCCGTTTGCGTTATACGCTTAAGTACTAATTACGCTAATGGATTGGGAATTGGGAGGGTTGAATTTAGAGGAAGTGAACCCGCATTAACGTGGAGGGAGAGTGGAAAACCATTTAGGAAAAACCACCCCCAGTTCACCCGACCGAGATTCGAACCTCGATCTCCCCGTATTCGGCGGTCGAGCTCAACACGACTAGCGTGTTAGCCAACTACACCACCGAGGCGGGTGTAAATTTTAATATTGTAGAATTTTGATTTGTGAACTACTGTACTGCAAGAACACATACTGCATTACTTTGGTTCATAGAAGAGCTCTAAGCTATATATGTTATTCACAAATCACAATTACATTGTCCCAGATCCGGGGATCTTAGTTTGGCGACAAATCTGACTTTTAATTTTTCGTTTAGTGACAATCTAGCGACTTTTTGGTATCTACTAATCTAGCTACAGCACTTATATGGTTGTTGGCAATATTGATTCGAAAGCCAAACCAACGCATAATAAACTCGAGCGCTATGTCTCAAGGTCAGCTACCCACACGAAATATTACATTTTTAAGGGTTTTTGACCAGGTAGATTGACTGCAATTCCAAATCTGAAGAAAACATAATTGCAAAAAATGAGGCTTATATTAATTTCATATTACAGTTTGAATACAAATATATTTGCTAAACTTAAGATCAAATAGGCAAATTACAAATTATTTAATATACAAACTAGTAAGACACTATGGCAAGACCATCTTGATTGTTTTCACTATTTGTCTGTAGGATGCATAAATATATTTTATTTTTCTCGTCAAGTAGTCTAAATGGCAAGTTGAAGTTACTAGCCCATTCCATTCTGGTCTAGGTGTAATGGTCCCTCAGTTCTGCACAATATTTATATGTCTGCCCGGCTGGCGCCAGTGCAGAGACATCCAGGACTTAATCTCGGGCTTCTGGGTACCCGGACTCTTCACTGACAAAGATCATGG
>CABFWO010003393.1:5806-65688 GCA_902155825.1 Timema genevievae
GGCTCAGCTTGAGGGCGTGGTGGTGGTGGGGGGTGGGGGGGAGATCAACGCACAAGGTTGTCCGCGCTTATTGGGAACTTCACGTAACAACGCAAAAAAACCAACCAACTCTTATCATTCCGGGTCCGAGGTAGTTGGGAGTTACAAGTCGTCCATTTAGGATCGCGAGACACGGAAATTAGGAGAATTAACTAATTAACTACCTTTAATAGTGAAAAAACACTTTCACTTATTTCGTTTAATGACTCGCCGAAGCACACCTATTTGCGGCCATCGGCGAAAAGTAGTTCCAGTCCGCATATTCACGTCCCCCGCGTGTATTCATCCTCGGAGCGAGTGACCAAGGGCGACAGCGGCTTCTTGTTACCGTTGAATGTCGGCCGTTACCGCGCGTAGGAGACACGCAGAGAGATATGTCGATGTGCCGACCAATCCCGAGGAGGAAATCCCTGCTCAAGAGCTACTACGAGGATCTGAAGAACTTCTGTATGGTCGAGCTGGAGCAGGAGGACAAGTTGAGAGGGAAGAGATTGAGTGAGTATATGTAGCATGTGGGATTGCAGGTTAGCAAGAGTGAGTGTAGGTAGTCTGTGAGATTGCAGGCTAGCAAGAGTGAGTGTAGGTAGTCTGTGAGATTGCAGGCTAGCAAGAGTGAATACCTACCTGTAGTATGTGAAATCGGAGGCTAGTAAGAATGAGTGTATGTATTTTGTGAGATTGGAGGCTAGCAAGATACCTACGTTATGTGGGATTGGAGACTAGTAATATACCTATAGGCTATGAGATTGGAGGCTAGTGACAGGTTTAATTGGCAGGCGGCCTGTCACTGGCGACCCATTCCTTTGCAAGCTTGACGCCTAAGACCGCAATACCACGGGTGGTGGCCGGATCACCGCTAGGTGAACTGTCCCCGTGACGTCACAAGCGGGCCTTTGGTTGCCTCACGCTGGTTGTAGAGGAGTGTTTTGGAACAACCTTGGCCGACATGTTCCGGTTGAGAGTGCGACAGGGGTAATGCTCTTTAGGGCCCTTGCAAATTCACTACTGAATTCAATACAATTCGACCGACAATCACGGTGACAATTGGCGAAACAATTAGCTGTCTTACTTGCTTCGGTGGCCGCATGGTCTAAGGCGTCACTCTCGTAACAGTCTGGACTGTCGATGATGAGATCCGGGTTTGAATCCCGGCCGAATGTACTGAGAGTTTTTTTTAGTAAATGGCTTTCCACTCTCCTTCCATGGAAATGTGATTACATTTCCTCTAAATTCAGCTTTCCCAATCCCTTATACACTAACGTAATTAGTACATATGTATTTAGCCCGGATGGGTAGTAAGTCAGCGCTAAAGGAAACAAAGAGTAGCCATAATGGAAACTTGTACTTAATTTGGTAGCAGCGCGAGTCCTGATTTCCAGCGATGTGTAAGTACAGGCGCATGCGCAGAAGAGGCGCAAGTTGGCTGACGCTAGTAAATTATACAATGATATCCTTGTATTTGAAACGAACGTAAAACGAAACATTTGTTTTAAACAACAGTTTGAAGGGAACGGTTTTAACTAGTTAGAGACTTTCTTTGTCCCCGCGTCTTATCACAAGTACGGGACGTACGTACCAATTACACTAACGTGAGAAGGATGGAGAAGGTTGGATTTAGAGGAAGTGTACCCGCAATTTGGTGAAGGAAGAAGGGAAAATCATTTAAGACACCCATCTGGGATTTGAACCCCGTCATCGGGAGTTCAGTCTATTTTGAGAGTGACGCCTTAGGCTTAGGCCCTGCTTAGTTTCACTATGGTGTAGCTTATAAGATAGAGTCATAGTGTAATGAGTCAAGGTAAGACTCCTACCTTGCTTTGTTCCACTATGGTGTATAAGATAGGGCCATAGTGTAATCAGTCAAGGTAAGACTACCACCTTGCTTGGTTCCACTATGTTGTAGCTTATAAGATAGAGTCATAGTGTAATGAGTCAAGGTAAGACTGCTACCTTGCTTGGTTCCACTATGTTGTAGCTTATAAGATAGAGTCATAGTGTAATCAGTCAAGGTAAGACTGCTACCTTGCTTGGTATTCACTATAGTGTATAAGATAGGGCCATAGTGTAATGAGTCAAGGTAAGACTGCTACCTTGCTTGGTTCCACTATGGTGTATAAGATAAGGCCATAGTGTAGTCAGTCAAGGTAAGACTTCTTTCTCCCTTCCATAGTGAACAAAGTGTATATGTGTATATATATTTGTTTTATTAAACTGGCTGTGCTCTTGTTGGCGGGGTACTGGATGTAACCTGAACCTCCCGACACGCGCTGTTCAGTTGAGGTATCAGTAGTTCCTCGCTACCCCGCGCGGCGCTGGTGCGAGGGGAGGGGAGGGGCCCCTATTCCCCCCCCCCCCACCTTCAACCAGCACTGACCCAGTTACTGAGGCCGGGTTGTCGACCTGAAGCTGATGTTGGAGGCCACCGGGGAAAGTGATTGCTTGACGTATACACACAGCTCGGGGGACGAGACGATCACGGCGTCAGTCTCGTACTTTCCAGTGATGGGTACCGCATCGTGACCCCTTGGAGACAGTTAGTATTGTGATCGCAGAGAAAAATAATCGAATTTGAGATTTTGATGGACCCCTTAATCCTGTCTGTCCATCTGTCCGTCTGTATTTTGGCCTAGAGCCGAAACCATTCTACCAATCGGACTAAAACTTGGTCTCTATAGTTTTCATAGGGCTCCCCAGTTTATTTTAAATGATCTATCCAACCCAAAAATTAGAAGCGATAAAAGAAAAAAAAAGGTATTTTTTCTCGAAATCGGCTCTAACGATTTTGATTAAAATTCGTATTAAGATAATGTTTAGCGTTACTAACAAAATGACGCGTCTAATATCTTATTTTCGGGAAAATTATTTAGAGGGTACCTTATATATTAGCGGATATTTCAAATTTTGACCACCCAGAAACTCTTTGAGAAACCAAATAATCTCTTTGTAAAGTTGTAGAACAATAAAAAATAAAAAAAATATTTTAGTTGAAATACATTTTTATAAAATTAACCGTTTCCGTGCTATAATAAAAAATATTTTTTTAAATGTTGGTCTTGGAAATGGGGAGTTGATTGTTAAGATCTTTGGTAGAAAGAGATGTTACTTTTCCTCAATGTTTCTGTAACACTGTATATTATCTTGTTTCACAAAATCTTACTCAATTCTTTGGTAAAGGAGTGATAAAGTCTGTGTGGTGCACCGGGCCATTTAATTTTCTAAATGGTTTTCTATCCACATTTCCTTTAAATTTGACCTCCTCGTCCCTACCTCTTTTGTGTGGATTTGCAGATAATTTATTTTGTCCAATTTAAATGTTTCAAGTTTTGTATAGCTCAGAAGGCTAAGAACAATTAATAAAACAACGGACGCGTGAACGGCCATTCATTTTTGTCTTGTAATGATTTCCTTTCAAGGTCACAAGACAATGTTTGGACCGAAACTACCAGATAGAGGAGACGCCTGGAACACAATTATGTTTGAAATGGTCCTGATTAGGATTAGTGACTCAGTGCTAATAACTAGTGACTCATTGCTCAGATCTAGTGCCTCAGTGCTGAAAGCTAATGCCTCAGTGCTTGAAACTAGAGCGCTAGAAATGAAATAACTAATGAATCGAATTGATGGATGAGCACGCGTTCTAAACGTCAAGCTCATTTAATCTATTTTGCTGGAGATGGGGATATCAGGGTTTGACTCATGGTTGGGTGTACTGAGGGTGGTTTTTTTCTAGATGGTTTTCCGCTCTCCCTCCACGCAAATGCAAGTGACCGCCTCTGTGGTCTAGTGTTCAGAGTACCTGGCTACAGATCCAAAGGTCCCGGGTTCGATTCCCGGCATTGCCGAAAATTTGTCATTGATGACAATGTGGGTTTACCCTTTCACAGTAATGAATTAACGGTCGGGGGACTGGATGCTGTGCCTGTCCTAGTCTTAAGCTAGATTATAAGACATATGACTCTACGACAGGCCTAGCAAGCTGGTAGAGGGAAATACGTGGCTTGAATAAAAAACTGACCCAGGCTGGAAACGTTAGCAATGCCCCAAGCCAACCTTAAAATAATAGTAATAATCTTATTGAAGATAGTCTGAAAATAAAATCCAAACAACTAATGTCAATTAGAGATGAACATGTTCCGGTGAAATTTTCAGTTCGCTAAAAATCACAATCGCAGAGAACTTATTCGTAAAATATTGATAACATTATTGACGTATTACCCGCCTCGGTGGCGTAGTTAGCTAACGCGCTAGTTTCGTGTTGATCTAGACTGCCGAGGACAGGGAGATTGAGGTTTGAATCTCGGTCGGGTGAATTGGGGGAGTTTTTACCTAAATGGTTTTCCCCTCTCCCTCCACGCAAATGCGGGTTCACTTCCTCTAAATTCAACCTTCCCTATTCCTAACCCATTAGCGTAATTAGTACGTAAGCGTATAATCCGTACAGGTAGTAAGACGCGGTGCTAAATAATAAATAAATATTGACGTAGTAACATATCTGGTCTACAGCAGACCCAACTTTAGTAGCACATTCAACCACCAAGATCTGTAGTTGATACGTAGGTGCGAGAAGAAAACTGTAATCGATGTTTATACTTTAATGTAACTCATTTAAATTGTATATAAAAAAAATATTTTCTCTCAGAAAAAACAAATGGAAATTTTCACGGCAAATTGTGTAATCCCCTTTAGCTTACGGTCGTACGTGTGATGTGTGTTGCAGGAATTATGACCCTTACGAGCGCCCCGTGTGAGCTGGACACGATGAGTCTGTTTCAAGACCTGAAGCTGAAGAGGAGAAAGGTCGACTCCAGATGCAGCAGTGATGGTAAGAAAGGGCCTTGGCCGTGGTCGCTTCATGACAGCCTCTCAAATCTTGTACAAGATTAGTTTTCGGGTACAATCAATCAAATATTGCTCCAGAATAAAAATAAAGCTTAATTTACTTCACCTGGTGATATCAACAGTTGTTGAATATCTGTCAAGGATGTCCTAGAATTTAATGACAACTTTTCCTCTTAATTTAAAAAGTTTCTCATCTAATGCCACAATGCTCATGACAGATATTCAACAACAATTGATATCACCAGATGAAGAAAATTAAACTCTACGTTTCCACTGGAACAATATTTTATATACCATCCCCATTTTTTAAAAATAAAACCTGTAAAAAAAACTTACTACCGACCTTAACTCTCGTTACAGTCCATCTCACCTTAAGGTGTACTTATTTTTAGATATGAATGTACTTGCATCTCTAATCTAATGGTAAACACTTTTCTCAAGGTCATCACTTTGTTTATCGTTAACTATATACAAATAATCACAACCCCAATCAGTTATTTTTTGGTAAAAAGACTCTTTGCCATCAGCAATGCAAATACCTGAAATAGTTATTGGACCACTTCCCATGAAAGACACAAAAAAAAAACCTTCAAAGATTTTTTTATTTTGCCCAGCCTGGTTTAAATTAGACTCTTCGTATGCTTGTCAGGAAATCTCGATAAACCTCTAGAACAGTCGAGTAAAAACCAAGTGGGTTTATTTCGTTGCTTGGTGGAGCTGTCCGGAAATAGGAGAACAAACAGGGGAGGAGGAAAATACACATGACAGTACATTGTGCTGTGACCCCCCTACTAAATGACATCGTCCTATTCTCAAAGATCCATAAGCTCCTATACCAGTTACCTTTCGTTTCCTGGACATTTAGCTCTTAATGATCAACAGAAATAAGCAAATAGCTGAAGCTATTATTTATGCTTTTAGTGAGGATTACACCATCTAGATATCATATTCTGAAAATTGAAAAATGACACCTGGACACGGATATCGAACCCAGGACTATAGCTCAGTGGTTAGAGCATTGACGTACTAAGCCAAAGGTCCCGGGTTCGATTCCCGTGTCCAGGTGTCATTGTTCAATTTTCAGAATATGATATCAACAGAAATGTTTACAAGTATATATATAGGCTCATAGAACATAGTTGTGTGTTCATTCCAGTAAACAACAGCACACTCTTGTACTATTTAACGTTTTGTAAATATTCAGCGTAAGCGCAGCCTCTCAGCTACCTACCTTAAGGTTATTTTTGCTGTAATTTTATTGCGGAGCTTTGACCTTAAGGCAGTTTCCTCCTTCATTGCCTTCCCTTGAGAACGTGATTTCTAATGTCGACTGTCCCTGAGCTATAGTTATATTTTCATAAAAATAGCCTTTTTAAAAAATACAACACATTTTTTGTTGTTAAAATTGATAACATTTTTATATTAATATCGTTATTTTATAGTTACTGATAGCTAATATCTAATCGAAGGTGACACCTGCACATCACGTGACTTGACGTATGAACACGTGAAAGTATATATAGTAGTTTTTCTGTAAGATAAGGTTCTTATTATGAAAAATTGGACTGTATTTAATGTTTAGAATCCTGCCAGATCAATCAATATTTTCACGGTGATTTACTCATTCACACTTCATTTAGGTGCGAGTGCTTTTTCTATAATTTACCCTCTAAATTCATGTAAAGTTGTCGTTTTTACCTTTGAAAGCACTTATACATTTCTTTAAATAGGAATGAAAGAAGACATAAGCCCCTCTTGTACTCGGCTAAAAGTGACGGATCCTGGGAAGCGCCTTACATTGCGTATGTAGACAATCTCTGGTACAGCAATGTAAGGCAGGTCTGCATAGCGCACTGATTATAGGCGAACTGATGGGAGCGCGCTCTCCGTGGCTCAGAGATTCTAGTTCGAGCCCTGGTTATTTAAATAGTCCAGTATTTGTGTATGGGCTCACGGATATTCTTGAATGGAAAGTAGGTTTATTTTTGTACTTTTTTTTAAATCGTTGCATTCAACATGAGTGAAGATATTTTTTTAGCATCGCGTCTTACTACCCGTTTTGGTTATACACTTATGTACTAATTACATAAATGGTTTTAGGGTTTGGTAAGGTCATATTTATAGGAAGCGCACCCACATTTGTGTGGAGGGAGAGCGGAAAAACCACCCTCAGTACGCCCGACCGAGATTCGAACCTCGATCTCCCCGTCATTGGCACTCCAGTCGACTGTGAGAGTAGTGCCTTAGACCATGTGGCCACCGAGGTGGGTAAGTGAAGGCTAACAATGCCTTAATCCAAGAAAATATGATCAGGAATAATATTTTTTTAAAATTTGACACGACCCCTCGGATAGAGGAAATATTTTGATCGCCAATTTTGACGGATGTCGACGTTTCTTGACCCATTAAACCAGAAAAAGTGTTTTTTGTTCTGTCCGTCTGTCTGTCTGTATCTCGGGCTGGAGCCGAAACCATTTTATCGGATGGAGTTAAAACTTGTTATCTTGGGGTTTCGTAAGGTCCCCCCCTCCCCAGGTGTTTTTGGAACTAGAAAGACAACCCTAAATTTAAGGGTAATTTATCAAGGATGAAAATACAAAAAACCTATTTTATCGGAATCTGCCTTAGTGATTTTGTTGAAAATTTGTATTTTGGGATTGTTTAAGATTAAAAACAAAATGGCGCCTCTTATTTCCCGGGTAAAATGTATTTGAGTGTACTTTACCTAAGCGGATATCTCCGATCTCGATAATATCTCCACAACTCTCTGAGTAATGAAATATCTTATCATTGAAAAGTTGTAGTACTATTAAAAATAAAAATCTTTTATATGAAATGTATTTTTATAAAACCAATTATTTCCAAACTATTAGCAAATATATATTTTTTTAAATGAAGAGCTGGGTAGCAGGAAGTTGATTGTTATGTTCTTTGATGAACAGAGATGTAACTTTTTACCTCAATGTGTTTCTGTAACAGTGTAGATGATTACGTTTCACATATCTCAAGAGTTTTAAGATAAAGGAGCTAGAAGTCTATTTGATGCAACGGACCATTTATTTTGCAAGAGATTTATCCGTATTGGCGTGGAGAGAGGATGGAAAAACAGCGGCAGTGAATCACATTCGTAAAAACCATCCAAAAAATAGAGAACATGTTCTGAAAATTGAAAAATGACACCTGGACACGGGAATCGAACCCGTGACCTTTGTCTTAGTACGCCAATGCTCTAACCACTGAGCTATCAGGAATCATCCTGTGCTCAGGGTTATTCTTCACTCACATTTTAAGGCAGAGTCTATGATGTCATTTTTCAATTTTCAGAATATGATATCTGGATGGAGAGTTCCTCATTAAAAGCATAAACAATAACTTCGGCTATTTGATTCCCAAAAATAAGAGAGCTAAATGAGAGAGAATTTGTCCCCGGTCTTCCCAAATACGTCCGTCCATCTGTCGCGTTCATCTATTTCTTGGTAACAGTCGTTACGTCACGAGGATTTGGTCAACTGCGTCACTTTTCCTTTTAAGTGAACGCTTTTTATTTTAACTTTCTTATAAACCCGTTTGGTATTTCCTCCCTCACTTATACTCCATCCATGATAAGTTCAACGCTTTCGGACGATTCTTAAATAGAAATAAATTAGAAATTATAATTTATCAACACAAATCTAAAAAAAATTTAAAATAAATTCAGCGTATTCAACTTTAAAAAAATAAAAAAATAATAAAACATTAATATATGTGTTTGTTTTTTATCGCCGAGTTTTACTGCCCGTTCAGGCTACACGCATTTATACTCATTACGCTTATGTGTCAGAAATGAGAAAGAGGTAATTGTACCAGCATTTGCCTGGAAGGAGAGTGAAAAACCATTTAAGGAAAACCACCCTCATTGCACCCGACCGTGATTCGAACCTCAATCTCCCCATCATCGACAGTCCAGTCTATTGCGAAAGTGACGCCTTAGACCGCATATCCACCAAAGTGGATGAACATATTGTTTATTTGTAGTAAGATAAAGACCCATTGATAATGGACGAATGTCAGAATTGTGTTCACTGAGCGATGGATGAGATCCAGTTTGTAAGTCGAGCACTGTTTCCCGGTGCTATTGAGTCTTACTACCCGTCCGGGATAACCGCATGGTCACACTCATCAGTTAAACAGGAAGCAGGGAGGAATTAGAAAAAGTACACCTACATCTTCGTGGAGAGTGATCGGGAAACAGCGTAAGAAAACCAAAATCACCAAAATAACACCTGACAGAGGTTCAAACTCCCGACTGTTCCGTCACCGGTGGAACCGAACAAGACGAGACACGCCGAGGGTCGAAACATTGTTATGGGTTATGACCCTTGTGTTTAGAAAGTATACGTTAGTAAAAGGTGGATCCCGTTGACTTGAGGGCAGTCTCAGCCAATCATATTTGCCGTTGACGGGGAGGTCGGGTTCCGAGCCCCGGCTGGGTCTACTAAGGGTGTTTTTCTTAAACCGTTTCCCAACTATCTCCACGCAAATGCGGCTACAATTCTTATATAGTCTAGCCTCCTCGTCCCTCCACCCACCTGGGAAGTGAGACCAGGTCACGAAACAAGTGGGGATGTAAAGGTACTGATGTGTTTGTGGTTTTGTCCGCCAGGTGAGAGTGTAGCAGACACCAGCACATCCTCACCAGACATGGTGGGACCAGTGTCCCCGTGTGTCAAGACTGAGAGGGACAGTGTGAGGTCATCTCCTAGCCCTGCACACAGGGACAGGTAACTATCATAGCCTTCTTTCCTCTGTAGTGTCCCCAAGACTGGGAGGGACATAGCCTTCTTTCCCCTGTAGTGTCCCCAAGACTGAGAGTTTTCAAAATAGAAGCTGTAGCTCTAGCGACAGTACTGGCTATCAGCGACAAACTAACCAACAGGACGGCTGGAAGGAGGATGAGAAACCTCACAGTGGAACTACCCTCCCCAGTACCTCTGTTGATCCAAAGTCAGATGTGCTAACCTCTGATCTAATCCTGTCCTTTAGGACGTCTCCAGACTCTGTCCTGGGCGAGTCTCGCCGTGAGGAGGAGATCAGGCCCCACAGGGGGCATGAGGGCCCCACGGAGACCGGGGAAGAGCACAGGCTCATGTTGAGCCCTGGACAGTTCCTGTACCACGACCCGCCGCCGAGCAAGGGCAGGTAAAACTGGACATAGCCCTGGTTACCTGGGCGACAAACTCATTGACTGTCATGAGCGTTCTGTATAGTGGCGGAGCTCAAACTATCACAACTAACAGGAGGATGACTACAAATACTGGACATGAAGGGTGTAAATGTTTGTTCAACGTGTCAATAGGCTTTGGAAGTAGTTCATACTCTTTACAATAGATAGAGCTAGTTGTACATGGTCATTATCTAACCCATAGAGCACTTAGAACTTAGGGTAAGAATATATGTCACTTTGAACATTCTCATCTATTATATTTAACTATTTAATTATGATCCAATAATATGGGTTTTCTTACCACCTGTTCAGGTTATAAGTACATACTGTATGATAATTACTCTGATAAGGTAGGGATGAGGAAAGAAGCATTTTTGAGGTAATCTACAGCACCTGCGTGGAAGGAGAAAATGGGAAAGCATTAAAAAAAAAACACCCTCAGTAGGCCGAGCCAGGATTCGAACCCCGATCTCCCCGTCATCAGCGGGCCGGTCTAAAACGAGAGTGACCCTATTGAAGCACAGGGGTGAGGGGGTCCAATAATTGATTATTTCGAGCGAAGCACAAATTGTATGATATAGTTTAGTAAACAATAATTTGTTTGTTTTTTTCAAATAAAAATATATAAAACTTTAGATTCAGGACTTTTTTTTTTTCTGTAGAAATTTATTTTTGACACTTAGAACACTCGATTTTAGTTTTGGAACTGGAAATATTTAAATAAACTTGAATATAGAATCAGATACTGGTAAAATAATGACTGTTTGCGTTAAGCAAAATGTCGGCTTGCACCGTTTTATCCAAACGCAGACTGAAAAGTGGAGTGGCGACCTCTTTCCTCCCCGAGCTGTAGTCCTCTCGACTTTATATTATATGAAGTTCTCTTCCAAACTCTTTAAAAACTATTTTACACCTCGACACCTTTATTAACACCTGCTTCAGTGGTCGAATGGTCTAAGGCGTCACTCTCGTGTTGGACTGGCCTGCTCGAGATGGGAAGATCGGGGTTCGAATCATGATCAGGTCTACTGTGGGTGGTTATTACAAACTCTCCCCCTACGCACATGCAGGTAGATTACCTCTAAAGTGCTTTATTCCTCATCCCTGACCCATTAGAGTTGTTATTATTTGTATGTATAACCTGAACAGGTAGTAAGACATGGTGATAAAAAAAAATCACATTTTGAGCACCTATACTCTGCAGTTAGTATGGCAGGAAATGTCGATGGTTCGAGTGTCCCCACTATACGTGAGTGACACTTGGTGGTTTGAGTGTCCCCACTATACATGAGTGACACTAGGTGGTTGTTCCAGAGCGTCCTCCGAACCGGCGCCGCCCGACCGGGGGCCTGTAACTGAAGAGGAGGGAGGTGAGGCGCGCGGAGGTGGCCCCCAGGTTAAAGAAGGTGGCAACAGCGTGTTCGACGGGGGCGGCGGTGGCTGCGAGGGGCGGCAGTGGCACTCCCCCAGTCCCCTCTCCCTGCAGCACCAACAGCGGCTTCAGATGGAGCGGGTCAACACCGTAGTGGTCTCGAGGCAGGGCCCCAGTCCTGGGCCAGGGCCCCAAATGAGGCCCAACGTTGTGGTGACCAGTCCCGGGGTGACTGTCACGTCCCCGCCCACCTTCTGGATCCCCTCCCCTGGCTCCGGGGGCGCGGGGGCGCAGTGCCGCATCAACGGCGTCCGACCCGAACTGATCGGAGGGGGTGTCCCGCCCCACGGGGGGCCTTCGCCTGGCCTCAGCTTACTGCACCACGGGGACCTCAAGGCAAGTATGGCGGGGTCCCACGTGCAGGCGCGCCCTGGCCAAGTGGGCGTTGGTTGCCCCCCGTCGTCGTCTGGCTCCTTAAGGGCCGCCCCCACCGTGATAATGGGCGAAGCGGGGGGCGTGAGGACAATGATCTGGTCGCAACCGGCGCCCGAGTCGCCCCAGCAGCACATGGCAGCGGCATCTACCTCCAGCTCCTGCTGGTCAACCTCCTCCTCCGCGTCCAGTGGAGGTGGGAATGGCGGCAACGAGGAAAGCGCCGCGGCGCAGCTGCTTCTGAACCTGGGTCAGGAGCACCACCACCACGTGGCTCCCCGCCCCCAGGCGCCGCCCCTTAACATGGAGCGACTGTGGGCAGGAGACCTGACGCAGCTGCCCGCTTCGCAGCAGATCCAGGCGTTGAACTTGACATCGGTGCCGTGGCAGCACAGGAACGGGGGTGGCGA
The DNA here is from genome assembly GCA_902155825.1 of Timema genevievae. Taxonomy (NCBI): domain Eukaryota; kingdom Metazoa; phylum Arthropoda; class Insecta; order Phasmatodea; family Timematidae; genus Timema; species Timema genevievae. Next base: position 18,102 of record CABFWO010003393.1, read on the forward strand.
GGTTGTCGGGGGTGGTGTCAAGCCCCCTGCGGTGCCGAGCCACCACCCGGAGGAGGCGGAGGAGGACGAGCAGCCCATGATCTGCATGATATGTGAGGACAAGGCGACCGGCCTGCACTACGGCATCATCACGTGTGAGGGGTGAGTACTGCTCGGCTTCTTTCTCTCTCCCACTCACTCACTCCACCCCCTAACTGGGGGCAGTGCTTGGAACAAGGGGGTGTAGCTCAGGTTACCGATTAGTCAATACTTGCGGGACAGGCTTGTACAAAAAATGTTTGTTCTAAATAATCATTAGAATGATTAGCTTCAGCAGATATTATGATAATTAACATAATCACCTTCCTCGGAATACAAAACTGCATCTCAAAATCAAATGTCTTAGAAATATAATTATTATAAAGATAATTTGTTGAATGTAATTAATTTGTTTATCATTAAATAATTTCTGACCCCGGCTTGCCTCAGGATTAGAGGTTCATGGGTTCAAACCCAGCCAGGGTCAATGGAATTTTTCTTGAGAAATAAAATTCTGTAGCACAGCTTCCTTTGGAGGGGAAGTAAAGCTGTCGATTGTGGTATGTAAAAGGAAGGTCTTTCCTGGCAAAATTGGTAGGCTCTTTCGCTCTCGCTCGTATTCTCATACACTTATATAATCAGTCGCACATTAAATACCTCAAATAAATATAATGAATATCAAATAACTATTTGCGGTTGATGACATTGTCAGGATTATTTCTTTTTTTATTAGTAAAATAAAATTGGGTATTAATGTTTTCATTAATCTAATAATGCCTAAGCAATGTTTTCATAAAAGTTAATAGGTCTCCTCTGTAGCCTTGTTCCAAAAACTGTTTCAAATTTCCCCGTATTGTTTCCACCTATTCTTGTAAATAACACAATAATTTATTTTACTCGGCAGGCTATTGAGATAATGGTAACAACCCTTACAAAACTATCTATTTTTCCTTTTTTAAAAAAAAAATTATATCTAAAGTTTACCTTCAATTTTCTTTTTATCTGTATTCTTCCAACATTTTCAGGAAGTCACCTCCGATGGCGTACACTTCAATTACCGACGCTCCTTTATTAACGACGTAGTTAAGTCTCACTTATCCTTGAATACTCGGAATAGAGAGCCAAGACTCTGGAAAACATCGGTGGTCGAACGCTTTAAAAGGCATCACTCTTGACTGCCCCGATGTTAGGGAGATCAAGGTTCGAATCTTGCTCAGGTGTACTGAGGGTATTTTCCTTAATGGTTTCTCCACTTTGCTTTCACGCAAATGCAGGTAAACTTAATCTGAATTCATCTCTTCCTCATCCCTAATACATTCGCATAATTAGGATACAAGTGTACAAACCTAACAGATAGTAAGATGCAATGACAAAAAAAAAAAATCAAGTTAATTTAATTACTTGAATAAAATTTTACAAACTTTAGTAAAACGAAGCAAAAAAAATAAAGTTTCTTAAGATGGTGAGCAAGTAGATGTACCGATATTTCAATATTTATAAGTGTGTACAAGATGTGAACAAGGATGTGCGGTAATTGAAGGGTACACTCACGGAATGTGAAGGAAAGTCCCTCTTTCTTGTCTCCTTCTGTCCGGTGGATTGGGCAAGTCTCGCTCCAGCCCACAGAACCAAGATGTCCTCGGATGTTACATTAACTCATTTTATGAGAGTTCTCTTTCACAAAATCAATGGTTAAAAATATAGTTTGCTATGTTCGAACTAACCCCGGATTATCATGGATCTATATATATTTTCAACTCTCTATCTTCAGAGGTTGTTCCTATTCCACTAAAGTTGAAAGTTTCACAAATGAAGGAAATATTCTAAAATGTATAAACTTGACGGTAAATACACTTGACTATATTAAACATATTTCACTTAGGCCATATAATATTGTGGACTCTTAGTTGAAATATTTGTTTGAATTATCCTATTGGAGCACATTAGACACGTCACACACTTGGACAAATCAGATTTTAGGGTATTTACTGGGGTTTTTAACAACTTGCACTTACTGACAAGGTCTCTTTACCGGGAGGCTATCGTGTTTGATACAGCCGGAAAAATCGAGGCTCGAACTCGACTGGCTGTATGTAGCAACTCCTCACACCGTGATATGATTTTGCACATTTTTTCTGGACAAACACTATTATTATTATTATTATTATTATTGTTATTTATTAAGTGTTCTGTCTCACAACAGATCCAGTCCTTTTGTCAGTGAACTTAGACAGCCAATGCGCCCTAATCTCTGCCTCTTCCTTCAGCTCACAGAATTTTCTTTTTTTTTTCTTCAAGTCATCCAATATTTGAATCCTTCTCCTTCCTTTCTAAGCTCCTTAAAATTCGCTTTAGAGTACGACCAGACTTGGATACCAGGACACCTTCACGCAAGGCCTTTGTTAAATATGGGGTTACACACATTTCACGACTACTGCCTAAAGACAGCGACAAAGTAAGCAACTTTGAGTCAACCAAATAAATAACGTGACTTAACATTCTGGCGTCCTAGTTGTTGTGAGCCAGCTCCTCAAGGCTGGGCTCTTCTCTTAGTTCTTCATATTTTAGATCATAATCGGTATCTTACAAATAAAGTAAAATATTCCTGGTGCTACCCCACCAAGTTTATAAACCACAAAAAAGGGTTGAAAGCGAGTTTTCTTAATACGGTAGCAACCCTCGTCATCTTGGTTCTGCGGTCACGAGGGGGTTTCGGCACCCCTGTAGGCTGCGGCTGTCAATCAAGTGTCGGGTTTCCGGTTCTGGTTGTTTCTAGATGTAAGGGTTTCTTCAAGCGAACGGTTCAGAACAGGCGGGTGTACACCTGCGTCGCCGACGGCAACTGCGAGATTACTAAGGCGCAAAGAAATCGGTGCCAGTATTGTCGCTTCAAGAAGTGCATAGAGCAGGGCATGGTACTCCAAGGTTGGTAGCCACACTACAAACTGTTTCTAGTTTCATTTGTTTCCTTAAAATTGTTTGTTGATTGTGTGTGATACGTTTCATCCAAGGACTGTTGTGTTTATTATGACTGATATATCAATCCTTAGTCAGGATTTGAGGGTACATCCTTAGAAAAGAGGATCTATCCTTTTAATATGAGGATTCATTCTTAGAATCTAAGGATCCATCCTTTTAATCTGAGGGTTTTGGTCTTAGTATCCATCCTTTGTAAGAATATGAAGATCCATCCTTAGCTAGGATCTGAGGATGCATTTTTAGAATCTAAGGATATGTCCTTGGGCTCTTAGAATTCATCCTTACTATCTGTGGATACATCCTTAGAAAGAAGGATCTATCCTTTTAACCTAAGAATCCGTCCTTAAGATCTGAGGATTCACACTTATGGTTTGAGGATCCATAATTAGAATCTAAGGATCCATCCTCAGGGCCTGAGGCCTTATTCATAGTAGCTTAGGATTCGTCCTTAATAAGAATCTTAGGATCTGAGGATGCATTCTTAGAATCTTAGGACCCATACTTAATCAGGATCAGGATTCTTAGAATATGAGGATTCATCTTTTGTCAGGATTTAAAATCCATTCTTCATCAGGATGGAGTGTTCTCTGAGGATCTCCTCCTAGTTGTGAATCAAGGATTGAACTCTTGGAGGTGCGAGTGGGGAGTAGTATATAATGTGTCTGGAAGATATATAAATCAAGCCATACAACAGAAACACGAGTCTGCCATCAGCTCTGTGCTTAAAAAATTTAAATAACTTTTGTTGTAAATTAAAAAAATAACAGCTCACAATAATGTACATTTCGGTGACTTTATTTTTCAAATATTGCTGTCAAAATGTATATTTATCAATTTACATTTGTCACTAAATACCACACTAACATTTTTTTGCTCTCCAAACACTCGGAAAAGTCGATACAATGACCGCACTGATTGGCAATGTCTGCGTTGACATTCTGTTGAGTGAGGAGGGGAGATTTGTACACCCCCTCCCCCTTACCCTTCTGCCAGTCTCTTCAAGTGAACAAGTTAACAATTCAAAGTAAAATAGTCACACATCTCAAATTACAATAATTTTTTTAAAATGAAAATGGAGTATTATGTCAAAAATGTATTCCAAATAAACTATAATAAAAGCCCCCCTTTTTTTGTGGCCTTATCTAATTTTTCAAAATTACAAAAGTAATGAATGTATTTGTTTTATTATAATAATCAACGAAGTACCTTTAGAAAATTAAGTGTTTGTATTTATAGATTTTTGTACATATCACATGTAAATTTAACACAAGGAAGTTTCGTGAAATTGACGAGTTCTGACATTTAAAATAATTTTTTTTTTTGCTTTGCAGCTCCGGTTTATTATCTGTGTCTGGTTTCTATTATTTATTGTAAATATTAACCAATGTAATTTTGGTGGCAGAATTTAACTTAACATAATCTACAGGAGAGTGAAATTCTTAAAACTTTTGTGTCACGTGCCTTGGAATGACACTAACATTTCTGGTATATTCTTGTGGGACTGTACATTTTGTTGGAAATATTCGTTTGGAAATGGTGTTTTACTCATTTTTTTTAAATTAATGATAGTAACTCTATAATGACTATTTTGATTCAAAGTGAAATAGCAACTAAAAAAAAACATAATTTTGTATCATTAGGGATAATTATTTCAGTTATTTTGGTAAATTTTACAGAGCCGTAGAGTCGGTATTCCAAGCCTTTGACTTCTCTATTTTTCTACCGTCTGATACAGATGACTTCATAGGATGCTTCTTTGACATTGGGAATTTATATTTAAATACATTTGTAGATCCAAATTACAAATTTTGGCTATAAAGAATTTTTTTAAATGTATAAAATTAAATATCTCAGCTATCTAGGTAGTCCTCTTAAGAGCGAGGCAAGTGCAACTCTAAATTGAAAAAGCGCTTTAGAGCAAAGTACACCTGTACATTTACTGGTTCGAGCTTAGTCATGTATCTAATTTCCAAGTTAATCAGCCGTGAGACAGGCTCCTAAGCTGTGTTCATTGTTGACCTGAGCAGTCTCCTTTGACCCAAGTACAAGGTCCTTTCTAATGTCTTGTCACTGTATTGCTGTGTAAAATGTGCTGTCGAGAGTTGCCGCACAACCGACTAACCCTGATGTTCTCTCGGAACAGCTGTTCGCGAGGACAGGATGCCGGGCGGGCGCAACTCGGGCGCAGTCTACAACCTCTACAAGGTATAGGTAGACAATCTTTACTCTCTTTAGTTGTTTCCCACTGCCCATGCCCATTCATTGTGCCCATCCCATGTCCTACATTTGGTGGGTAAAAAAAAATGACGAAAATATGAGGTTTTCTTTACATCAGGGATCTTCGAACTTAAGGTGTTTTCATTAGAGTCAAGCTCGAGCGAACTTATTAGCAAACTCCCGAGTATTGAGTAGAGTCCAATAAATATATATAAAACACTAAAACTTAACTATTTAAATAAAAATTAACGATTTATTTTATTAAAATTAGAAAAGAAAAATTCAAATAGCAATGGCATTGATATGTTTACTTTTAACAGAACATGGGTTTAAAATTAAAATAGCTTTTTGTTTTTTACATAAAAGAATAATTGAAGTTTATTATTATTATTATTATTATTATTATTATTATTATTATTATTAGCACTGCGTCTTACTACCCGTTCGGGCTATATGCACTTACGCTAATGTGTAATGTTCCTGGTGATTGTGAGATGAAATGAAGGACCTACAGTTTAACGTGGGATCCGAACCACGGTGGAGGCCTGGCATTCCACATATTCACAAGTTGTGATTAATACACGTCTTGTCAGAGGTGAAGGAAGGGTTTGGCAATCAGATAAATCTGTGTCGGGACCGAGGATTGTACCCCAGACCCTCAGCACAGAGGTCCAACACCTTACCCCTAGACCGCCAGGTCACCCAATAATTCAAGTTATAATAAACAATAAGATTGATTTTTAAATAAACTTATGATAGTATAACCCGAACGGGTAGTAAGACGCATGCTAAATAATAATAATAATAATAATAATAATAATAATAATAATAATAATAATAATAATAATAATAATAATAATAATAATGATAGTTATTAATTAAAAAAACTGCTTCGGTGGTCAAATGGTCTAATCTAAATCATGACTCTCTTCTGATGGTGAGGTGAGGGTTTGAATCTCGGTCGGGCGTAGAGAGGATGGTTTTATATAAAGGATTTTTCCCATCAGCCTCCATGCAAATGCAAGTACACTTCCGCTAAATTCAACTTTCTTCATCCCTAACAAATTATCGTAATTAATAAATGCGTGTAACCATAATGGGTAGTAAAAGTAAGAAAGGGAGCTAAAAATAATACAATTATCTTTCAATTTAATCTAATTTAAGTCCAACCTTTCCCTCCCCTTGTGGAGTGCATCTGTTTGCTTGGAGCTAACCTTGACTTCTCCTTTCTTTGGAAGAAACAAGTTAATGTGTTATATCATTCCTACAAAGAGATACTCTTTTATACATTCTTTATCTTTTCCTCCTCAACCCTATACCTCCTCCTCCCCCATCTCTCGCCAACTGGTCTTCCTCCTCAACCTTATTTCTCCTCCTCCCCAATCTCCCACCAACTGGTCCCCATCCTCAACCCTATTTCATCTCCCGCCAATTAATCTTCCTCCTCAACCTTATTTTTCCTCCTCCCCCATCTCCCGCCAGCTAGTCTTCCTCCTCAACCTTATTTCACCTCCTCCCCCATCTCCCGCCAACTGGTCTTCCTCCTCAACCTTATTTCTCCTCTTCCCTCTCCTCCCACCAATTGAAGCGGCCCCGAGCCAAAGGAGCTATTAAAAACTTGTCTCAGACTCGAACATTTAACCACTTGCAGATCCCTGCTTAACATAATCGCTTATCATTTTGTTTTTCAAGGATCTTGTGAAAAAAAATTTCAATATAAAAAATATGCATTTTTTTTATCAACTAGCTCTATAAGTAGCACTGAATAACATATTGTTATGATACTGTTTTGGACCCCTCTCATATATTCAAAAAGTCATAATTGGCGCCCAACGTGGGGCAATATCACAAATAAAATCAAGTATCACTATAATATAACCTGAAAGAGTGAATAGCACATTTTGATTTGATTTTGTTCAATGTTTTGCTGCCACTTAGATACCAGGGTCAAGAGTATTTGGGATCTCCCTATAAACTTCAGATTACAGCGTATCTTGCCTTGGTAATGCTCTTTTTGAAGCTTCTACATCCAAACCCAATAATCAAATTCCCTCCAAAAGTTTAAGATGACACCCTGTTTCCAATAAAACTTGAGGGTCTATCTTCCCTGACTGGATTCAGGCGTGCCAACCTCTCTCTCAATCTTACCTCTTTGATCCAACATGATTTCAGGTGGTACCCCTGACAGTTTTTTTTAATAATTGTCTTGTTTTTTAGGTGAAGTACAAAAAGCACAAGAAGAATCCAAAAAACGGTCAGATGAAGGGTAGTCCCGTTGACCGCCAGCATGTACCGGGCCAGTTGAAGGGGACGGGCCCCGACCATGGCATACCCTCTCACATCGTCAACGGGATCATCCTCAAGACTGCGCTCACCAATCCTAGTGAGGTGAGCGCTCCTATAGACAAGACGACTCGTGGTTTAGACACGTGCGTGAATACTTGACCGATGGAGGAATGGGGAGACATAATCCAACACAGGAATCACGGTTTATTCTGGCTTAGCACAGGCTTTTTCAAGAGTTTATATTCACTAGCATCAAAATTGGTGCTTGGTGTGTTTTATTCTGATCATCACTACGGTCAAATTTTGAAGTATAAGGTTACAAAGTTTCGATCATTTGTTTGGAATGCTGGGACAAAGCAGCAGCTCAGATACTGTTCAATTTTCAAATGAAGAACCTTTAAGAAAACACAAACACATAAATGGGAGTGCATTTTGTCCTAACCGCCCTCTCTTGGATGAAGTAATTAATTACAGTATGAGTTCGGTAGGAAAGGACTTTTAAAAAATACAAACATATTTTTATACCTTCAACAGTGATTAGATTTTAATATATATTCATAAATTTGAAAAATGACACATGGACACGGCCCACGGGAAATGAACCCAATATTCTTGTCTTAGCACGCCAACGCTCTATCTACTGAGCTACCCAGGATTCGTCCTGTACTTAAGGTCATTATTCACTAATAGTTTAAGGCTGAGTCTGTGATTGACATGTGGAATTACCCTGAGCAAGGGGCGATTCCTGGATAGCTCAGTGGTTAGGGCGTTGGCCTGCTAAGACAAGATTCTCGGGTTCACTTCCCGTGTCCAGGTGTTATTTTCAAACTAACATTTTATGAAACTTGGTACAGCTACATCCGTGACCAAAAGATAATTTCCATCTTCTAAGCCTTGCTATCCATATACAATTAACTATGCGAGCATTTGACTCTCTCCGTTTTATTATTTTAAGGGAAAGAAACTTTTTAAATGAAGAGAGAAAAAACCTCCTTGTCAAATTACGCAATGGACATGACAGACGGATATTAAAAAATGGGGGGTGGGGGGCAGGGGGGTTGTATCATGTGTAGAAAATGAAAATAAACGTATAAACTGGAGAAAATATAATTTATTTTGACTGAAAAAAAGTATTTTTTCCATCATAATACAAATTGAAAAATACTGGTGTATCCGGCCATCCATCCCACCTTGAATTAAAATATTTATTTTATTATTTGTTCTATTTTTATCTAAATATTGTAATTTATACATCTTGTTTGGAAACAAAAATCAATATTGATGAACGTGTCTTTGGTATCATTTTCATATTTTTCTTGGGTGCACGAATATTACCCATCGGTAGAAATGGGTTGGAGCCAATATTTAACGAATCTGAATCTTCATTTCACCTATGAATCTCTAATGTCGATTTTGAATCCGATTCTTAAAGAAAATTATGAACTTAAAAGAAAATACAATAACAGAAAGTAGAAATAGTTACTAATAAATGTTAACATTTCTTGCTTAAATGGATTCAGTATAACATCAATACACTCAGTTAAGTGTTAAATTACTGGTATGGGGGCTGGTTGTTAAGTTAATCCTATAATTATGTTGGGGTTGAACCACCAAAAAGTAGTATTAGAGCTCTAAAAATATCTTCATGGCTTGCAAACGACTGAGCACCCGCCCTATGTTGGTAAATATAGTGTCAACATTTGTGGATAGAGGGTGTCATGTGGTCATCACAACGAGCCCTTCTTATGTTAATCTCAGTTTTCTAGAGCGGAGCCGCTACTTTCTCATTCAAGTTTGTCCTAACGAGGCTGAGTTTGACTTCGTTACAGACCCCCAGTTTCTCAGAAAAATCTGGAAGCACCGGGGATCGAACCCGGAACCTCTGGATCTGTAGTCAGGAACTCTGACCATTAGAATACAGAGGTGGTCATTAGCGCTCTAAAACCCGCTTCAGTGACTGCGCGGTCTAACGCACTACCCTCATGTTAGACTAGACTGCCGAAGACGGGGAGATCGAGGTTCGTTTCCGGTCGGGTGCACTGAGTTTTTTCCCTAAATGGTTTTCCACGCTTCCTCCTTACAAATGTGGGTGCATTTACTCTCAATTAAACCTTCCTGATTCCATTAGTGTAATTAGTACATAGGTGCATAACATGAACGGGTAATAAAACACTGTGCTAATAAATAACAATAAACTAGAGCTCTAAAACAAATTTCAATCGAAAATTTTGTAAAAAAAAAAGAAACTTTTTTTTAATGACATGTATCCTTAAGGATTTGAGGATCCCGTCCTTACTCGACAGTATTTTGTTCTGCATGTTCCCACTGTAGATAGTGATCTAGCTGTGAATCGTGAACTGATTGTGTGTGCAGGTTGTCCACCTGCGCCAGAGGTTAGACAACGCCGTGAGTTCGTCCAGGGACCGAATGTTCCCAATCGAGTCCACCTTGGGCATGATCCAGACCCTTATAGACTGCGACGAGTTTCAGGACATCGCCACATTACGGGTAAGTGCACAACCCTCATCATATCCTTGTTTGTATCGTGTTCAAAAAGGCCGAGTTACTCGCGCTATGCGAGACTCTGAAAGCTGTCTCTACTCGCATCGGACGATCCAGGTTCATCATTTGCCAGGGACCATACACATGCATTAATTGTGTTAATGAAATACCTGCATTTGTGTGGTAAGAGAGTGGAAACCATTTAGGAAAACCTCCCTCGGTAAACTTGACCGAGATTTGAACCCTGATCTTGCCACCACCAATCGAATCTAACACAAGAGTGTTGCCTTAGATCATGTGACGATCCGATGCGGCTATTGATGTAGTTAATTCTTAAAGTAGATATAAAAGGATGAAATTATTTTATCAAACATTTAAGTTTAGAATAAATTATTTCATGCACCCTTTATTTGCCATGAACGTTAACTTGCTTGATTCCACTATGATGTAGCTTATAAGATAAGGCCCATATTGTAATTATGTCAAGGTGGGATTAGTTCCCCACATTAATATGTCTCAACGAGACTAACAAGTTCCTCTCAATCGTGTTGTTGCTTTTCTGAACAGAATCTAGACGACCTTCTGGACCACAAGTCTGATCTCTCGGAAAAGCTGTGTCAGATCGGGGACTCCATAGTGTACAAGTTGGTGCAGTGGACCAAAAGACTGCCTTTCTACCTGGAGCTGCCGGTCGAGGTGAGCGTCTTGTGTACCTCCTGTTCAAATAAAATATAGACTCTTGACACTACCTGCATGTCGAGGTGAGCGTCTCATGTACCTCCTGTTCAGATAAAATATAGACTCTTGACACTACCTGCTGGTCAAAGTGAGCGTCTGTAACATTCTAGTTTGCTATTTCAGGTACACACAAGGTTACTCACGCACAAGTGGCACGAGCTTCTGGTGCTGACAACATCAGCGTACCAGGCCATCCATGGCGGCCACAAGATGGGCAGTACCGGTAGCGATGGCGCGGAGGCTGACTTCGCGCAAGAGGTGAGTGGCGCAGCGACCCTTGTTTGTGGGGAATTTCAGTACTATTAGACTTTGTCTAGACTTAATTCCTAATCCTTATTCTCCTGATGACAGCTAACATTCTCTCCGTGGCCTCCCCTTTCCTGATCTCTCCTACACCCGCTGTCCATGTTTCTGCTGTTATATGATTATATGAGTATAAAGTACGCCCAATATAGCACTTCCCTTCTCCACAACAGGTCTCGAACCCATCTGTAGAACAACTGCTCTCTTATAATAACAATTGAAAATAATACCGGCTTCAATGGTTGAATGCTCTAAGGCAGCGGTTCTCAAACTGGGGTACGCGAGCAGCTCTCAAGGGAAGATTGGCAAAATGACAAGGGACTTATGGAAAACCCTAATTGTTGGCAGTTACCGTTATCTGGTTATTTCCACCCCTCCTTTTCCCCTATTTGCTCTCGGCTAGAGACCGATTTCTGAGAATTTTCAACCTTCTACTTCTGGATGCGAGACCCTTATTCTGCAGTGGAAGACTCCAGTTTACCAGACTTATTTTCAACGAAATAAAAGGAAGAAATTATTGCACTGTCCCGTGATGAAATCCTCAAATCCAGTCTCAAAAAAACATATTTTTCATACTTTTGGTTTCAGAGACTGAACAAGTTTCCTCATACCGCTGACCGTGCCATCAAGTTTATGATGCCTTTCTCAACAACATAGCTCTCTCTGTGAGAGTGGTTTTTCATCCATGGTGTACCTAAAAAATAGGTACCGCAGTAGGCTAAATTTGACGACAGACCTCCACTTGAAAGTTTCAACTGAACAACCAAAAAGTTGTGCCAAGCCATTCAACCACACTCCTCTCACTGAAAAACTTTGGGATTCATAATTATATCAGCTCCAGAATTACAATTAAAAATTTTGATTTGAGAATATTGTGGTTAGGTTTACCTTTTTTCTTTATTTTTGAACAAATTTATGAAGAAAATGTATAAACTTTTCTACAGACTTTATACAGAAAAAATTATGTTCTTTTTTTAACTGATCATAACGATTCTCAATAAGAGATGATGTTACGGCTATAAAAGTAGGATTCTCTCTGAATAGCTTTGTCACATTTGAAATATTTTCATTACAGATATATTTTTCCCCCAATAGATTAAATTGATTATTAATTTAGCATGTGGTCATTTTTTTATTACTGACATTTGGAAAAAAATCTATCTTGGGGGTACAATAAACTTTTAGTCATGGCCAAGGGGTACAATCTAAAGAGAGTTTGAGAACTGCTGCTCTAAGACATCACTTACATAATATACTGAATAGATTGCCTATGATGGGACGCAGGTTCGAATTCTGGCTAGGCATTCGGAGTGTATTCTTTCCTAAACAGTTCCCCTCTCTCCCTCCCAAACAAATTGGGGTACACTTCCTCTAAATTCAAACTTCCTTATCCCTAACACATTAGTGAAATCAGAGCATATGCGTTTAGCCACAAAAAAAAGTAGCAAGTAGCGGTAACAAAAAATACAACAACTAAAAAAAACTTTTAAAGAGAATAAATATAAATTGAATAGAAATGGAAAGGAATAGCAATCAGGTGATCTAAGTCAAGGAGGGGAGGGGAATACACCTTCGAATAGGGGAGGGGGTGGTATTGATTCGGATGATCAGATTTTGACTTAATTAGTTAAGTTCTTTATCAATATAAATAATCACACGCTTTGATGGTCTATACTCTAAAGTGTCAACTCTCGCTGATGGCCGTCGACGGAAAGATCAGGGTACACATTCCGGTCGGGTGTGTTGAGGATGTTTTATTCCTAAATAATTTTACACTCTCCTTTCATGCCAATATTGGTACACTTACTCCAAATTCAACCTTCCAAATCCCTGACACATAAGTGTAGTTAGTACATATGCAGATTACCCAAACAGGTAGTAAGTCATGGTGATACAAGAACTAACTTATATATAAATAATCCAAGCGTGGGGGGTTATAAATGTCCATCTTATCTTCTCCAGGTGGCCAACAACTTGAGCACGCTACAGACTTGCCTGACGTCAATGATGGGTCGACCAATCACGATGGACCAGCTGCGGCAGGACGTGGGGTTGATGGTGGAGAAGATCACTCATGTCACCCTTATGTTCCGGCGGATAAAACTGCGGATGGAGGAGTACGTCTGTCTCAAGGTCATCACGATGCTCAACCAAGGTCAGTGGCATGCGGTCTCCCACCATTCACCGTGCCATATTCTGAATTCTGAGTTTTATACTCTCGGTATGAAATCGCTATTTGGTAGCGGAATCTCTCGCTCAACAGAAAGTAAATTTACCTTAGCTGCCAATCTGTCTGCTCACTCATTACCCATAATGCCCACATCAGTTTGGATCCATTGAAACGGCATTACCTTTTTTTATTAGTTTTGTGTCTTACTACCCATTCAGGCTGTACACTTAACTTGCTATAGATAAAGTATAAATAATAACATCTTTTTTGTAAAGTTGGTAATCCACAGGTTATCAAGTGGATAAATTAATGTTATGGGTTTTGTTTACTATGTTTATCATATATTTATTTTGAGATAAACCTTTAACAGGGTGTCCAACGACCTGGAAAACAGGGAAAAGTCATGGCAAAGTCAGGAAATTTGATCGAATTTCTTGAGTTTTCACGTATTCAATCAAAACTACACAATTTTTATTGACAATAATCAAAATTGAATTTTTTCTCTCAGTCATTACTCACTAATAATTTAATTTAACACAATATTGTCCCTGTCGAGTATAATAATCTCAATTCTTAAAAGTCATCATGTGATTCTCTTGTCGTCTTTTCACCCCTCTACTGCACGTATTCGGCCAAAGTTTAGTCTTGATCATGCGCATGTGTGTGCATTTGATTACATTATTGAAAAAATAAACTAAAAAAAAATGCCATATTCTGAAAATTGAAAAATGACACCTGGACACGGGAATCGAACCCGGGACCTCTAGCTTGGGTTCGATTCCTGTGTCCAGGTGTCGTTTTTCAATTTTCAGAATATGATATCTAGATGGAGTAAATTCCCACTATAAGCATAAATAATAGCTCTGGCTATTAATTCTTAATATTTGCGATCCCGTACAATTTAATAATTGTGCAAATGGCAGCAAAAAGCCAACTACCGAGTCGCAGATGGCTGCGTTATCCGATGGCTCGTGATATTAATATAATCACATATTTGTAGCCGACGATCTCCGCTAAGTCCATCATAGACACTACCTTAAAATATGAGTGAAGAATGACCCTGGGCACGGGACGAATCTTGGATAGCTCAGTGGTTAGAGCATTGGCGTACTAAGCCAGAGGTCCCAGGTTCGATTCCCGTGTCCAGGTGTCAATTTTCAATTTTCAGAATATGATATTTATATGGAGTAAATTCCCACTATAAGCATAAATAATAGCTCTGGCTATTAATTCTTAAAAAGAAATGTGTCTCACAACAATTTCAAACTGTGTCTCACATTTTCAAACTGCACTTGTATAAGGCAATCTTTTAATGTCTCTATATGATCCCAATGAAATCTAACTTAGATCGCACTGTCCAATAGCTAGAGCCCTGTAAAAATGGTGAGACGTGATAAAGCGAAAAGTGCCATTCAAAGATGGAATCAAGTACTTTTTCCTTTGATAGTTTTTAGATATGATTTACATTGTTTTTTAAAAGTGAAATAAAACGAAATTGTTTTGTTACAATAAATCCTCCTATAAAACGAAATAACATCACTTTTACAACAACAACAAAATCTTTAAATAAACATGATATTAAGAAGAAATTTTGACCATGCTGTAATTTTATTAGTATTTGGTTGTAGTGTAAGCTAACTTTAGGCTACAAAATTGTGAAATACGCAAACAAACTTGACCAAGAATTTTAAAGCAAATATATAAGATTTCAATAATACATTTCAATCTTGTATACATTGTTTCAATATGTAAATAATACTTAAACACCTCAGATAACATGTAATTTTGAATAAACATTAAATAACACCAAAAAGTGACATTTAAAAAACGAAATTTAACTAAAAATAAAACCATTTTTACGGGACTCTACCAATAGCCCATCACTTTAGGATAAGTCCCTTCATTGGGTCCCACAATTTCAGGATGGTTATGGGTCTAAAAATATTATTGCATTAAGTTACAATCTTAATAAAATAATGTTTATAATATAGTGACCAGAAAAGTTGGAAATTGACTCTGGAAAACCTGGAAAAGTCAGGGAATTTATAAAATATAGTTTTTCTGGACACCATGTTTAATAAGCAGAGTGATAACTAGGATATAACTCAAACTAACAATTCAGAGATTAAAAATTTTTTGTTTAAATCAATACTATGTCATTATTTTTTTTCAAATCCTATATTCCTTATATCGTAAAGGATATTCTTGAATATCCTTTACGATATAAGGATTGAATCAAACACCTTTAATCAAATTTGAACTCTACAAAACATGTGGCCGTTTTTTTCTAACCCCTCAGCCATGTGAACGACTAAATTGTTCACTTAAAACCCCTCCAACCTCCCTGGGAAAGAGGGTAATTTAACATGTTAAACATTTCGTTGTCCACGCAAGGGGATGATAAAATCAACCACGTGTGTGTTTGTGTGTCAAAAGCACGCGGAGGTTCCATGGAGCTGGAGACGATCCAGGACCGTTACATGTCTTGTTTGCGGAGCTTTGTGGAGCACAACTCCTCGCAGAACCCCACTCGCTTCCACGAGCTGCTGGTCCGATTACCCGAGGTAAGGGAAATACTCACGTGGTACAGGGGCTAGGAGTAGTAGATACTCGATAAGTAGAGAATGAAATGTACGTCTTACCTTGAGAATAACTTATGTGCGAGTACAAATCTCTCGATTAAAATCTACATTTTACTAACGAATCTCGGAAGCCGGATCTTAGAAAACATGGCGATCGAAAGAAGTTTACTCTACTACACTAATTCTTAGGAGTCATTCATAAACCAAATAACACTTTTTTCCTACATTTTCTTTACCCTCCCCGCCCCCAGATAACACCAAGTAAACATTTAGACTGACCTCTCCCCCCTCCAACTTGTGTTACATAACTTTTCATATCATGAGTGAATGTCATTATTTCACTGTCAATATTTCATTTCTCTTTCAACATTCTCTACATGTTTGGAAGTCATACTTAAGTATGTTTATTAACAGTGAAAAATATAAACAATAATATTATTTTTTCATCATTAGAATTTAATATAAGATCTGTTACGTAACACTGTGATGTAATCCACCTTCTCCTATGTGACACCATGTTGACCTTAGTGCCCAGGTTTTAAAGTTGTTGACTATGGATTTAAGTCAGCATAAAGCGTTCCTGAGTCGAGGGTGGCTGCGTTATATGATAACTCGCGAGCTTAATTGATTGCTCATTTGTAGCTGACAATTTCTGCACGTCCATCAAAGACTTTGCCTTAAAATTTGAGTGAAAAATGACCTTAAACACGGGATGACTCCTGAATAGCTCAGTGGTAAGAGTATTGGCGTACTAAGTCAAAGGTTTTGGGTTTGATTGCCGTCTCTAGGTGTCTTTTTCAATCTAAAGAAAATGATAAAGTTGAGCTATTATCACGACATATCATTTAATTATTTTATATTTTTGTCATGTGAACATTAATTTTTAATGTACCTAACAGCACAAAATAACAAAAATTGAATATAATTGTTTATTTTAACTCTAAAAATTTATTATTCTGGAAGCTGCGTGGTTGTTGAATCCAGTATTTTACTTTCAAAGTGAAGTCGAAGTTTTCGTTGGTGATCTGACTAAAAGTTCTTCCTCACTTTACCATTTTTTTTTTTGGAAAACTATGGAAAACATGGTTTATTTCACACAAGATATTAAAAAATATATATAATGTTAAAATAAAAACGTTTAAAAGGAATCACACTTAAGTTATTATTATTATTATTATTAGCACCGCGTCTTACTACCCGTCCGGGTTATACGCACTTACGCTAATGTGTAATGGTAGGGTGAACACAAGATGTGATTAATACACGTCTTGTCAGAGGTGAAGGAAGGGTTTGGCAATCAGATAGATCTGTGCCGGGACCGAGGATTGAATCACACTTAAGATTAACTGTAATTTGTCCTTCACAGACAATTATTTATATTTAAATGAATAGTGAACTTTTAAACTTCACTTTTACAGTAAAATATCAGACACAGTAATTTATAAAAACAACTGATTGTTAACATTTAATAATCTGTTTTTCACCCCCTAAATTCAAATATTGTGTCCGTTTATCCTGAGCCTTGTTCTGGTTGTTACAAACAGGTACAATCGGCGGCCGCGCTGCTACTGGAAAGCAAAATGTTCTACGTCCCGTTCCTGTTGAACTCTGCGATTCAGAGGTAGTACACTGATAACCTGGGTAGTGACAGCTACCAACACGACAATCCCACATGGCGCCAGCAGAATGGCATTCTGTCTGCGGGCTGATCAGGCTCTCTGTGATTCGTTGAGAAGGCGCGCAAGTCTTGCAACAACAAAAACAAACAAACGTTATGGCCGACATGGCGTTATTCGAAAGTGAACTTTTTATGTGGACTCGCTGGAGTAATATGAAAAAAAAAAGAAAAACACATTTTAGACGAAGATCTTAAATAACTGGATGTGTCTGTGAAAACTTGACTAAGGTAAAGATGGAAAAGTATTTTAACTTTAATATGTGATTTATTATCGTATCTCAGTTAACCCAGTTACCATTAAAAGCCATGAAATCTTAAGGTCAAATTCCTAATATATTTTGAGGTGACTTTTTTTTTTTTTGAAACAATGTACAACACTGGCGGCTAGCCTTAGCCAGTAAAATATCGACCTGAAAACATTTTAAAAAAATTTTAAAGGCTAAAAGTGAGACTACATTTCATAAGACCTGGCCTGAACTGGTACTAACATTTTTATAATTAAAAAAAAAATTAAAAGTGAACGATCGATCTTTATTCAACGCTTGTGAAATATTTTCAAAGCTTGGTAAGATCACAATTAATATCGGGCGGTTGGAAATAATCAGAAGAATGGGGCTAGTAAATACTATAGAACTGTTACCATTGCAAATATTTTGCAACTAAAGTTTCCTTTTTTTAACTGCCTTAAAAAATAAAATCGAGTTACCATAAAATGTGATTTTTTTTTCCGTTATTTTTTACGACTAATAATCTAAATAAAGAATAGGGAAATTAAGTTGAATCATTGGTTTAAACAATGTGGGAGATTTCTTTTTTTTTTCAGCACTTTAATTTATTTTTTATATTTTAAAGATGGCTTTCGATCCCCACTGTTATATTTACCATCGTGTAGTTTGTCTGAGAATTTGAACAATTCTCGATCTGACATTTTATTTTATGCAGAGACTGAATATTAAAAATAATAATCAGATAATGATTCCAACTTAATCAACCAATTAGTTACCAGTGTTTTGTTATAAGTGTTATTTTTTAAAACAATGTTCCTTTTTTTATTGAGAAAATAAATTCATTTACTTTGTATAATTTTGGTTAGTGTGTGAAAGGTAAGATTTTATTTTCATCCCAGTCTTTTTTTTTCTCTTTTTTTTCAACTTTTCTGTGTTTTTGCAAGAATGAGCGTTGTAGCAATTTTAGATATTAAAGAGGGATGAACCCTTTTTTTTTTAACTGATATCGGAACTCGTTGGGCCTCGGCACATATTTTATAAGAAATATAATAACATGAAAAACCTATTAGTGCAAGAGAAAAAAAAATCTAGCAAGTTTTAGGCTCATTTTGAGTAAACTCTAAACTCCCTTTGAGGGGTCAGCCGTACCACTATCATTGCGCATAATGTGAATGATGGTGCACAACTTGGAAACACGCTCTTTCAAAGAGGTCTAGAGTTTATTGAAACACAGTGTACAGATAGAAAGAGTCTTATGTAAAATAAAATGTTGCAACACTGTACAATTATTTAATAAAAAATGAGATGTTAAAAAAATACACATATATATTTGATGTGCATCACTGTATGCTTAAAAGTATTGTCAGTATTGTAAAATAATTTTAGGAATATATTTCTTATATTTGAAAACTTGTTCTTTCTGTGAATGTACTTTTTAAGCCTATGTATAAAAAAATGTTTTTATGGCTGTTATACATTGTTTGTTTTTTTCCTCTTTCTTGAAATTTGACAAAAACTGTTCCCACTATATATACATTACATATTTTATAATATGTTTAAACAAATAGATTTTGGAAAAGAGAATAAGAATATATTACCATTTGGCGAAACTTTAAGAGTCGGCGGTATTATTAACTTGATCAAAGTGTATTTTCTTACTTGTTAACTATGTGTTTGAAAATATAAAAGTGTTAATTTAAGTAAGCATATCATTTTACTGTAATTTCATAATAATGAAGAAGAATGCTGAAAGAGTAATTTTTTTAAATACATACATACAAACATACCTAATCACACCATTCCCTTAGGGGGTAGGAAAGAAACTGTTCATATAGCTCAAAAAAACCCCAACTCCGTACTTAATCCATCCTCACTCACTTTCTCCGCACTTCCCTATCCTTGCATACTCCCTTCGCTTCAACAACATCCATATACAGAGTCATGCATGACCTTTTATTATTAAAACTATTAAGGTGGAATGGAAGGAAATTCGAGTTGTTATGGCAAAACATTATTTGGCCAAAACGTTAAAAATATTGCTCCAGTACGAACATAGAATTTAATTTCCTTTCACATGGTGACTTGTAAATTTCTTGAATATCTGTCAAGGGTGTCCTGGAATTTAATGACAACTTTTTATCTTCCTTTAAAAAGTTTCATATTTAAAGCCACCATGCTTGTGACAGATATTCAACAACTGTTGATGTCATCATATGAAGAAAATTAAACTTTTATGTTTTTACTGGATCAATATTTGATTTATTTTAGCAAAAAAAAAAGTTTTGCCATAAAAACTGCAAAAACACTGACCTTTTTTCGTGATTCCTTCCATTCCACCTTAATGTTTCTCTTTTTCACGCATTCGTCTATAACATTTAATGTCTTGCATGGCCTACCCCTTCCTTTTGATCCACACATTTTTAAAATATAAGCCTCATTTTTTATTTTTTTAAATAATTATTCAACTTTTTCAGCAAATGAAAAGATGGTAAACATCCGATAAGAATAAGTCACTGAAGATTACATTTGTATATTTTCTCTGTAAAATCCTTGCAATATCATTATTTTAAATAAAAAAAACCTTTTTTTAAAACAATTTACCTTTACTTCTGACTCTTAAAACACAATTTGAATGGCATATATTTAGCATTTTTATTGATACAAAAAAAAATCTAGGCTTATTTGATACATATTTTGATTGAGAGTTTATATAAATGGTGCTAGGTCTTGTAGAATAAAAAGCTTAAGTCCGTGATGACTTTAAACATGAAATTAAATGAGGAAAGGTTTTATAGAAAAAAGAAGAAAAAAAATCAGACATTTTATTATGTCTTATTATGTACATAAAAATCCTGTGGAGCTTTTTAAAAGCTTACCATGTTGCCTTGTGTTGTTCTTATTTAAAAATAAAATAAAAACTTGTAAATTGAATGTCTTTGTTGTTTTAAATTGTAAATACTTTATAGTGTATAAAGATTATATTTAAAAAAAAAATTGCAGAGAATTTTTAAGACTGGTGGTCTGTGTAAGAGTTAAACTCAGCCCACTTGGTTTCGGATGACAAGTTCCTGGGGAACTGACATTCTACGTTGATATATATATTTTTTTCTTGGGTGACCTGCCTTTCAAGTCGTCATAAGACAGTCATTTAAAAATTAGAATGGAAAAAATACCTCGATATCATACTGAAATATTGAATAACACCTGCCAGTTATGAAAGAAAAAGAAAAATCTTTATTGTTAATTTTTAGTAGAATTTAAATAACTAAAAAAAAACCAGCATAGGATTGATTACATTATATTATTTTGAACTCATTAAAATTTAAGTATTTTATGGCTGTGATCTGGTTGAAATAATAATATAAATCCATAACAACTTGTTATTTTACTCCAAAATATATTAAAATATCCTGTTATGTCAATATTGTTTTATCTTGGGTCGAGGTAAGATTATATTTAGTGTTTAAATAAATAAACTCCCTGTATCTTCCCAGTAAATTGATTTTTTTTTATTAGTTACTAATATTTCAGAATAGTTGATTTTAATATGTATTTATACAAAATTGTAAGTTAATTTAGATTTTTAATGAAAATAATGTATATCAATTAAATATAGAATCAAACCAAACAATCAGTTAAAACAATTGAAACGTAGATAAAAGTTATACTTTTGAAAAATTAACTTCATTGGTTTATTAATATTTAAAACATTAATTTTTTTTAAAGCAAACACTATTTTGACATTATTCCTGTAGATTTTAATAATATTCTTAGATTAAAGTCAACCAATTAGTTCAAGTCCAATTTGTATCTAAACTTTTAGGCTTACAAAGTTAACGCTTTTTTAAATATATATATATATTTGGTTTGTTCCTACATTTTAAGTATAGTGTCCATTTATGTGTATACTGTTTTTGAAAAAAATATAAATATATACAATTATTTTAATTCAATCTATCTTCAATAATCTCTTCATATTTCAATCATGTTGAACTTTTATGAATGAATCATAAATTTATGTTTTGTTGTATATCTTAATTCCTCTCCTTCTCACACTTATCAGAAAGATGTGGGTGAGTACAAAAGTTTACATTTAAGATACACATCAGTGCCCTGAAAATTGAACTTTCAAGACCCACATTTTTCTTATAAATACGGTATGTAAGTATTTCCCTCCGTTTAAATGATTACTAAATACAGCCGCTCAGCACCATTTCTCATCGTAAGCTTAGAGTTAACCAGTGTTTTATTTTTTAGCACCAGGTCTTACTACCCATTCAGGTTATATGCTTGTGTACTAATTACGCTAATGTGCTGGGGATGAGTAAGGTTGAATTTAGAAGACATGTACCTGCATTTGTGTGGAGTGAGTGGTAGGTAAACTGGTAAACCATTTAGGGAAAATCACCTTCAGTACGCCCAATCAGGATCGAACCACAATATCCCAGTCATCGGTGGTCTAGTCTAGTGTGAGAGAAGCACCTCAGACCGTGCGGCCATCGACGTGGGTGTTTACCAATGTTAAGGCACATTAAAATGTCTAATACAATTTTATTTAGATGTTTAAATAAATACCTTTAACAATTTTGGGATTATAAGATTGTGTATGATGTGCTTAAATTAAGTAACATAAATTTCTATTTTATGTGTTGAAATGCAAAAAAGGGTTATGAAAAATACTTTCATAGTTTCTGCCCAAATTGATCTTAAAAGGTTTGTCTTCTAATACTTTGATGGTTTTCCATCCCTCGAGATAGTTAATTTAAATAGATCTGTGTGTATGAACACTTGCTCTATTACACAACTTACACAATGTCTAGTATAGCAAATAAATTGAATTCTTTTCAATAGCGTGAAGACATTAGTCAGTGATTGTTTGTGCTTCAGACTTTCATATAAGTAAAGACTCTGGGCTGAATCGTGAAACAATTAAAATATTGAGAGCTAAAATACTCCATTTATGGTCTATTAATCTCATGTTGAGCTGTTGTATACATTACACATTAATATTCATATGGGTTAAAAAAAACTTAAGTAATTGACTTTTAAGTTGTGATAGTAACTTAATTTATCATATTAAAGCCAAATATTTCAAACAATTGTGTAATAAAACAATTTCAAATAATTTTAATGCATAAAGTTTTATAATATAATAACCACAATATCATATTTTTTCAATCATAAAACAGCTAACAAAAAACATTTACACTGTGGCTTCGAGAATATTTCATATATTCCATTTTGAGTTCACTTAAAATTGAAAAAGTGGACTTTGCAACCCCTCAAAAATGACATTTGTTAAAAAAAGTTATGGTTGCATCAATTTTTAATTTTTAAATAAATTTACTTGAGTTGTAAAAGTCATATATATTTTTAAATCAGTCAAAAGTAAATATTGAGGAACTCTTCTATTTGCTATAAAATAATATCTTGTAATTGAATCAAATTAATTGAACTTGAGATTTTCATAATATAATAAAAAATACTGGGTGCTCATATTTTTCAAGATCTCTCAAAATCTTCAACTCAACTAGAATTTTTTAGTACTGCGCACTCCTAGTAATTATAATAATTATTTTAGACTTAATGCAAATACTTTTGAGTTTCGACTTGTAAACTAGTTAGTTACCCAAGGAACATTGGCTTAAAACAAACAGGAACTAATGTTGCTATCCATACTGCGTGAATATATTCTTAGAATAACATGTATCGCCCACCTTTCTCGTGGGTAAGTTACTTTTTGTGTTAAAACGCAGTTGATCCTTTCCACCCGATGAACAATTTTCCCGGGACTCATCGTAAGAACGATTGAAAACTTGTATTACAAAGGTTCTAAATGATTGTTCTTTAGTTCAGTAAGTAAAAAAAAACAAAAGAAAAGCTAGTAAAGATACTATGTTTGTGTAGTTCCAATAAAAATCGCACAAGAAATCTAAAAAATTGTGTTGATTACGAGCTATATTTTTTTTTCATCCGCCCTTTGTCCTGTTCAGAAATATTTAATATAGAACCTTCCATACAAATGCAGGTAATTGCCCCTAAAAAAAGTTTCCTTTCTCACCCCTAACCAATTATAATAATTATATATGAGTATAACCTGATCTGACACCTTAGCTCAGTCGGTAGCATGTCTGTCTCTTGAGCTAAGGGTCCAAGGTTTGATTCCTAACAAGGCCAAAAAAAATTTCATTGATGATGTGGGTTTACTCTTTCACAGTGAATCAGTGATGAATTAACGGCCGGGGGACAGGATGTTGTGCCTGTCCTAGTCTTAAGTTAGATTATAAGGAATATGAAGCTCTGACAGGTCTAGCAAGCTGGTTGTGGAAAATATGTCTATACCTGAACAGGTATCAAGATTCAAGGGATTAATAAAAATTACAAATATTATTACATATTTTCCTGATGGTTATCAGTCTATTTATTCATGTTGCTTATCACTAATATTGCTGTACAAGAAATGGTTCGACAACATCGGGTAACAAACATTAATAAAAGCTCGGACACAGCCGATATTGCTGGCAACACAATCACATCAACAATATTATAAAACGCTGAAGAACCTGGAGAGTAAAGATGGGACAAATTATTTTGTTTATAAGACCGAATCCTAATTCTGGGTTTGATTCTCAAATTTGAATCTAAGTAAACATGCGAGGGAGGGGGAAGCAATTAATATCCACAAATGAACAGATTGTGTAATTTTTTTCAATACTGTTTCTAGATCAGTGCTTCTCAAACTGGGGTACGCATACCCCTAGGGGTGCACACATGGCTTTCAGGGGGTACGCAAGCAGCTCTCGAAGGAAAATTAGCAAAATCACATGAGAACTAAATGTGTCGGAGAATTTTCGAGGCGAGTGAAGAACTGGACTCCTTTGATTACCTGACATTTGTCATTTTGGAAAATCTTGCCATGGGGGTACAATAGACTTTTTGTCAAGATAAAGGGGTATATTCTAAGAAAAGTTTGTTAACCACTGAGCTAGATGTTATGTTTTAAAGTGGATCCGTATTAATTTTGAGACGGGTGGGACATTCACAATCGATGCTTTTGAAAAGAGCACTATGTTAAATCATAGTTTTGAATTAGGAGGGATTTGCTTCAGTGGCTGTGTGGTCTAAGGCGTCACTCTCGCAATATACTATACTTCCGATTACAGGGAGATCAAGGTTTGAATCCCGGTCGGGTGAACCGAGGGTGGGTTTTCCTCTCTTCCTCAACACAAATACAGGTACAATTCCTCTAAATTCAACTTCCCTCATCCTTAACTCATTAGCGTAATTAGTACGCAAGTGTATAACCTGAAAAGGTAGTAAGACTCGGTGCTTGATAAAATAAAACTCTAAAAAACACATTTAAAGACGAGGCTTCATTGCCACAGGCAGCTTCTTCAGGTTAAGAAAGTAAACAGTCAATCTCGCAGTCCAACCAACAAGTCTTTTTCTCTGAACGTGAAGCAGTGAAAGCTCGGTTTTAAAAGTATGTTTATTAGTGTTCAATCTAAACAATTTCTACTCCAGTATCTTTAACATGTTTTAATGGATATCCTTCCAAATTTAAACCAGTTATATGATAAATTACTGGCCTGGAGTTTGGTATATCCTAAACCAGGAGTCAGCCGAGTGTGCGGTAATTTTAAGCTGATTGTATGGTCATTAAGTCGATTATTTGAGTATTATAAACCTGCTAATGATATATCAAAGTGGTTCAAATGATGTGACCAAAATTACCTTGATCGGTTATAATCAGTAATCTTAAAAAAATTAAAACTTTTAATATGAAATTATAAAATTTGTTATTCTATTTTTTTCTCTCTAAAAAGGGTTGACATAAATATTTGAGTAAAGATTGAATTTAAAGAATAAATATAAGATGTAGGCCTATAGAAAATCCAAAATCTAACCTAGAGTGGATAATAATAATACTTAGCACCGCGTCTTACTACCCATTCGGGTTATATGCTTAAGTACTAATTACACTAATGGGTAAGGAATTGGGAAGGTTGAATTTAGAGGAATTGAACCCATATTTATGTGGAGGGAGAGTGGAAAAACATTTAGGAAAAACCGCCCTCCAGTTCATCCGACTGAGATTCGATCCTTGATCTTCCTGTCCTCAGCAGTCTAGCTCAACACAAAACTAGCGCGATAGTTAACTACGTCATAGAGGCGGCTAATGTAGAGTGGAGAAACAATGAGTGACCGTGGAACCTTTGATAAGGTTGTAAGTTAACTGGGGGCCAAAAAGGTTACTGACCCGTCCTTTATTAAACTACACACAAACTATAAAAATAATACACAAATTTCTAATATCGCACAGGACACATATATTTAAAGGACCCATCTCTACTCTCATTCAATATTGACCAAAAAGAAACATTTTTTTTACATAGGTATTAGTCACACTGTGATTTAAATGGAAATATTTCTGAAAAAATTAATTTCACAAAAGTAAAAAAAAAAAACTCATCTTTAAACATTTGATTAAGTAGACATGGAAAATGACCTGATTGTTTGTGGTTATTAGTTCAAATCCACTAAAAGGACAAACACAAAACATAAGCACTTGACTATGTAGATACTTTTGATACTGGAATTGCGCTGCGTGAACACCACTTTACACTTTATTCCCTACTATCGAGGAACTTCCGGTTTATTTCAATGTGCGCTAGCATATCTGCGAGTAAAGCTTGATTCACATGTTCACCAAAAATTGAGAACAGAATCTGCTTGAGAGGTGCAGAAATTCACACACTAGCGTGAATGTATGTGGACCCATAATGCTTTGAAAATCAAACATCTAGTTATCATTATATTTTATTTTCTAGTTAATAAACAGATCTTTTATTTTAATATCATGATCAATGTTTTCAAATTATTGTGCCATCACCTGAAGCAAATCGAAACAAAAGAATGACACACCCATTAACGGATTATTTCAAATCATTTCACAACAGTAGATGCAGCTGTCTGCTAGTATCTCACATTTTAGGTACATGCGCACTGATTTGTGTCAGTTGGTTTTGAAATTCTGTTGGTTCTTCCACACAGATTTTATGGAGAAGTGTGGACAAAGCCGAGATTACTAGGGCAAAGGGACCTAGACAGTATGCGCTGCTCGCTTAGGATTGGTTCAGAACTCATCATGTGACCACATTTAAGTTCTCAATTTTCAGCGAGCGTGTTAATCCACAGTAAGATTTACATTAATTTAATAAAAACAAACTTAAGAAAGCAATATTTTAAAACTAAAGGAATTATGTGAATCTAGCAAAAATAATAAATAAAAATAAATGGATAGGCCAAAACCACATTTTATTAATCCTGAATTTTAATTTCACCAACAAACTATGAGTCTTAGAAACTTGCTAAGTGTAAGAGTTTAATGTTCTCAAATTTATATAATTTTTTCCCCCTAAATTTTGGTTTTGTCCAAATGTGAAGCCACATTAACTGGGGTTTGTATCGAAATTATGTAATATTGGACTACAAATTATTAGTACAAAAACTTGGATAATTTTATATTTGAAATTTAATTGCATTTTTTTTTTCAAATTCTTGTATGTCAAATAATCTTGAAATGTTCCTATAAAACCAAATAAATAGGTCACAAATCGAACTACTGATCAATAAAAAGTGTCCTGTAGACAAACAAATAAAATAATATATTAACAGGTAGTTATATAATTATCGGACAATACAGGAAAGGTGGATGGAAAACATATAAAAGGAACAAACACAATATGGCTGTTACAATGAAAAGAACCACACAGTTCACACTTTATACTGCTGCCAATGGACAAAGAAATATTGGCTGCCTCTTGGAGGAGATCAATCGTTACCGCCCAATCCCCCGACCTAGTTTCATTCTATCAAAACTCATAAGATTAAAAGGTTATTACAAATTTCCTCCAGTGATAACAAAAAAGGCCATTAGTTTTAAATATTTAGAATACATTTTGTTCTATACTTTTGAAAATTTATTAATGTTTTTTGTACCTATGAAAGCTTTTAAATTTTTTAAAATGAAATATCTAGTTTTTAAGTCAGTTGCGCTCAGCACCGTTTTTTTTCTTAAATTGACAGTTAACTACCAAAGAAATAAAGGCAAATAAAAAGTGGAATTTATTCAGAAAACAGCTTTCCTTTCCAATCCAATGGATCCACCAAACATGAAAAAAAAAGACATGGCTTGTACACTTAAGGGGTCCAACTACCATAACACTGAAATGTGTCGAAGATGTATAGTAGCCCCACATTATAAGAGAATCACTATTTTTTTAAATTAAATATGATTAAAAAAAACTTAAGTTCATAGCTCATAAATCTGAGCAAATGAAAGTTCTGACATCTAAATGAAATGGCAATATTTAGAATGGGGTAGTTTTATATTTAACCTATGTATATTATTAGTTTTCTTACCTATTTGATTTTAGTACCAGCAAATTGTAACTGTACTCAACATGACATTTAAAATAAAGTGGTCTTAAGAGAACCAAACATGCACATATTAAATTGTACACCCTTAAACCTGTCCCTGAACCAGGCGTTGAAACAACGCCTGTGTTTTCTCGAATCTTCCCTGACACGAGTCAACGTTTCATTGCAACAAGTTATTGTAATGCCAAATATCAATGAATCACTGAACATCTAGCCAGTCTGAATACTTCATATTGAAGCTGATAGATGGAGACACCAGTTCAATGCAATAGTATGACCATGAATGATGTAATAAATGAGAAAACAAGTGAGTGTTGAAAATATTTGTCAGTTAAGAGTATACGCGTAGAAAAATTATTATCGGGTCTACACAGATAGCTGTGCTCCGAACGCGCCAGATGAGTATTTTATATGCAAGTACATTACAGAACAGTATGCAAATAATTAATATATTTGTAGTGCAGGGATGGATGTATGGAAAAAAAAAAAGAGATTGAAATTTTAAATAATGAGGATGAAGAATCTAAATTTGAGAAATTTTTAACAAAGACTCAAAATGTTACTCTGTTGAATGGCATTATATTTCTCGAAAGTGTACAGCCCTTGTTATTTCGTAGCTATTAAATCCACCCATTGGACAGATTAGTCCCCCCCCCCTCTGTTTTCAATATATGGAAAGTATTTATAAACTGTTTAAAGAGTACCTATCTAATACAATCATTTACACATCAGTTTGATCGGTAATTTATATACACAAATATAAGGCCCTCCAGAATCCTTTTCGAAGCAATTTGTGTTACCCTAGAAGTGACAAGGCCAATATCGACAACTTAAAAAAAAAAAATTTAATAAACCAAAATGCTTTTAAAAAATATTTTTCTATAGCTATTAGAAATGAATCAGTTATTTATCGAGTTATTTTATGCACTAAATTTGTACTGAAAGAATCTGAAGGTCAAAGAGATACATTATTTACACATTAATATTCATATGTAGTTTCATTTAACCTAAAAAAATCTTATCTATATATTTTATATATATAATATATATTTACAATTTGCAATTTATTGGGAGCTATGAATGAAAATTAAAAATAAACACAAATGGTAAAATATTAGTACGAAATAGAAAAATTAATAATTATATTGATATAATTATCCAGCCTTTAAGTGTAAGGAAGTGCTCTGTAGCCATGGTCACATATGTAACAGAAATATGGACATTGAATGTAAGAAAGACAAGGAGAGCATGTTATCTGTAACGAAAAGAAACAAGATTAGGAATGAAGTTATCCAGGAAAGAGTTGGGATACAGGAAGTACATGAGATAGTAGAGGAAGCAAGACAGATGGAATTGGCATGTAATGAGGATGGAAGAGAAGCGAAAAGTAAAGAGAATAATGGAGGTGAAGTACAGTATGTAGGAAAAAGACCGCAAGGGAGACCAATAAAAAGATGGTAGAGCAGATAACGGCAAGTGTGCAAGTGAGAGAAGAAAGGACACAGATAAAAGAGAAAGAATGGTAGAAGGAAAGAGAAAGCAATTTATTAAGGTGAATTGCCCACAAACTGGAAGAGTTAATTATGATTCAGCTTTATGGCAAATATCCCAGTTTATAATCCCTGTTAATAAAAAGTTGTGTGTGTTTTGATGTCTGTATATTTAATAGTGATTCAAATATATTAAACACAATACTTTCAGATCTGAAATGTAATCATATCATTTCTTACCATTGAAAAAAAAAATATTTTACTATAAAAACCTGTAAAATACTTAAGAACAAGACACAACAAACACGAGAAAGACATTATTACCCTTAAATACTTTCCAAATTTGACGTAAAAACTTTAACAATCGTTTAAAAAATTGATTAGATTTTGTGATAAAAACATTTGATCAATGTGTAAGTCTCGATATTTTATCCTCATCACCAAAAGGGTAAGCGCATTGCATCACGATCATCGAATCATTTTTGTTTTCCCAATAATAGTATCAGTTTCAGTTTGGGTTTTTTTTTTCACCCCGATATATTTATTTTCTGTTCATAGTTATTAAAAGGATCACAAGAAATACGGGGTGCACGTTCTTGGCGGAATGACTCTTTCCGAGTCGGGCACAGCCTGGAATAATTTTGCCTCCTTCTGCTCAGTACTGGTAAACTCCAAGATGGACGCTATGTTGCCGCAGCGGTAGCAGTAGTTGGGTGCTGACCACACTGTTACCAACTTGTCGTCAAACATGTACTTGTAGCCTGTTTGCGATCAAGATAAAACATTATAGTTTTGGTTTGCATGTACAAGTTCTCCTTATCGGGATGTGCAAAGCATCAAAAGATCAATTTGCTAACCACAAAGCTTCGCCAATAAATATATTTAAAGTTAGAATAAACGTTTATTTTACTTTTTTTTTGTCTTCTGTGCTGTTATGTCTATTATAAATTAATGTTAATATGATAAAAACATAAAATAATTAAATTATATGTTGTGATAAAACTTAAAATTAATTTAAGTGTTAATCATGATAACAATATAACATTTTCAACTGTTATTTTACAGGTGTGTGTGAAGTCTATATTTTTTCAATTCAAAGTGAAGTTAAATCGAATAATATGAAATATTCTCACACCTGAATAGAAGTTCAAATTTTTTGTAAGTCTTTTTATGCTTGAAAAAAATATTATATTGTGTTTCTTTATGCACTAAAACAATTAAGAAAATGTTTTATCACACAATTTTTTGTAATATTTCGTGTTAATCTGATAAATCAAGTTATTATCCCAACATACAATTCAATTAGTTCAGCTTTTTTCATATGTATTTTAATTAGTAATTTATATAAAAGCTCAGAGTGACAATAATTTACAATGGAGTACTTAACTGTAATATTTTTCAAGGCCAATTTGAAGTTTAATAGCTGTGCACACCTCTATTATATAAGATATGGGTGTGTGAGGGTGTGTCCTTTATATATTATGTTTCAGCACAGCGTCTTACTAATCATTTGGGTTATACAACTATGTAAAAATTACTCTAATGCGTTTGGTATTGGGATGGTTTAATTTTGAGGAAGCGCACCCGCATTTGTGTGGAGGGAGAGCGGAAAACCATTATCAATGCACACAACCAGGATCAAACCCCATTGACACCGTCTTCGGCAGTCTAGTTTGTTGAGAGAGTAGCGCCTTAAACCATGCAGCCGCTAAAACGGCCTAACGTTAGTTTGGGGAAGGTTGAATTTAATGGAAGTGTACCCACATTTGCGTGTAGAGTGAGAAACCATTTAAGAAAAACCACCCTCAGAACACCTGACCGGGATCGAACCACAATCTCTCAAGTCATTGGCAGTCTAGTCTAGTACGCACCTTCATGAACCAACTGATGCGCTCGGCAGATGAGATTCAGACTGTTTATTTGAAGGAACTCGTGGGTGACCTTGGCACCAAACAGCCACCCCGCCCCACGGGGGCTCACAGCCCATGTCTCAACATCCTCTGGGTCCGACCACACCAAGTCGCAGAACGCTCCTTGAGGGGGTCAATAAATGATTAGATTAACAACAATTGGGACAAAAATTTGCTAAAATTTGATAATTTCTAGATTTTTTTTTTCGATTCCATGATAAAAACACAAATTCAATCTTTCCTGTGCATCTTATGGGATTTAATTATTTTAGATAATACATAACGTGCACTTGTGCACTTTTCAAACCGACAATTAATTTAGCCCATGATTTACAAACTTACTAATTTCTAGAACAAAAACGTCCAATATTCGAACGTTAATTCATCACTGTGAAGGGGGAAACTATGATTTATTTAATTACAAGTTTTCCAAACATGAAAGGAATTGATCCCAGGATCCTTGAGTCAGTAGGTAGACATACTACAGATTGAACCAGGGTTTCTAACTCTTCTTAACTTATAACTTTGGTTCTAACTTACAAGATTCATCAAACTAGGCCTTAAAATGTGAGTAAAGTATGACCCAGAGAACAGGACAAATTCTGGATAGCCCAGTTGTAGAGTACTGGGGGAATAAGTCAAGGATCCTGGGTTCAATTTTCATGGCCAGATGTCATTTTTCAATTTTACAAAAATATAAATAAAAAATTAAACATTATAATGATCAGAAAGAAAAGCAACTTTCAAGAAGAGCTTGACATATTATATTTATTATGAGAACAAGTTGTTTGGAAGTCATCATCATCATAATGCACAGTTTCCTGCCACTGGAAGGGTCCGTCTCAAACATGAGCCTCTCTATTTACTTATGTCCTCCCACCGGCCCAAGCCCCTCCTCTCCTCACTCCCTCTTTCCACCTGTCTCTGGGTCCTCCTGCCCGCCACCTCCATTTCGAGCATATCCTCGTCCAAGTCTTGAACATCCTTAATTAATCAATATTGTGTTAAATATACCTTTATGAGGGATTTCTTGATTTCTCTCAATGATGCGAATGTGATCCAGTGTCCGAATGTCCGGGGAAAGCCCGCCGTGGACGCACAGAACTTGTTCGTCGATAAGCTAGAAATATTATCAACAATCCCACATTAGTGTGAGCGTTTGCAAAGGAGTATGATTTAGGCCCTTTCTATTACAACCCATCAAATATCTTTTATAAAACTTTTACCACGCTCCAGGATTATATCAAAGAAAATGGTGAGATCTGATGGATAAAAACAGTTAACAAATTTATTGTACAGTAATGGTGTGCGAAGTTTCTAAACTTTGATTCAACTTCAAAAAAGATTATCAGTCTCAATTTTGATCTTAAAAAATTCCTGTTTTGACAATTTATGAAGCTTCGCCAATAAAAAATATTGACAACTAAATTAACCTATTCTATTTAAGTTAAATTATTACCATTCTGAACTGTTGCAAATTAACAACCACATGGAAATATCTGAAGTAAATGAATCACATGTTGTGATGATAATTTAATTAGACAGATAAAAATTAAATGTTACAAATAATTATGCAATAAAACATTTTCTACATGATTTTAGTTCATGAAGCTATAGAATTAAGGATAATATATTATTTCAAGAATAAAACAATTTAATAAAACACATTTGAACTTTGATTCGGCTCTGAAAAAAGTAGAAATATTATTAGCTAGTTGTTTTATGCTTTAAAAAAATATTGTATTGTATTTATATAACTTTATGCGTGAGAATCATTTGAAAAATTCTTTATTGCACGATTGTTTGTAATGTTTTGATTAATTCTGATGAATTAAGCTAAAATTAAAGCTTGCAATTCAATAACTACTTCAGATGATTTCACATGAATATTAATTTGTAATGAAGTTTGGCACAAAAACAATATTTTAGCAGTCCATATGTTATTGGTGAAGCTTCATAATTGTTAAAGCAGGAATTTTTTTTCAAAGTGAAGTTGAAATATTGAAGCAGAACAGTTTGACACAGCCGAGAGCCCTCTTTCCCCATTGGCCATCACAATTAGTCTTAAAATAAAAGTGAAAAGAGATTTCTTACAGCATTATGTCATTTAACGAGGCAAAGCAGATGAGTTTGAAGGTCAGACACAAGGACACACTCTCAGAGTAGAGTATATTATAGCAAATTTAACACTGACATTAGGAAAATAAATGCAAATGGCAACAAAATAAAGAGATGAGAACTGACCGCTGCAACGGTGAGTAGATCAAAGACACCGCAGCAGTACTTCCACGCGTTCGCGTTACCGTACTTGTTCTGGCATTCATCTGCACAAATAACCAAAAGATACATTTTTTATAACTGGTTTTTCAAATGTTTGATCCTTTCCTCTATTTTTTGCTTTTGTTAAAATAAACGTTATAAATTCTCATAAGAAAAATATTTTTTCACACCTCTTCTTACTATAGCTTATGTTCAGATTATACTCATACGTACTAATTACACTATTAATATGTTAGGGATCAGGAAGGTTGGATTTAGAAGTAGTACAACCAAAAATGCATGGAGGGAGAGTGTAAAAACACTCAGTACACCTGACCGGTATTTGAACCCCAATCTCCCCGTTATTAGCAGTCCAGTTTATTACGAGTGTGATACCTCAGACCAGTGGTTCCCAATTACGTACCAAGGACCCTCCAAGAGGCTCTTTAAGATCGATAGACCCCCGGGTATTTTATAATCATTGGAATATAATTTATTCTATATATAGAAACTAGCACCCCCTCCCCCATATTAATAATTCATGTTAGAAAACCTACAAAACTGGGATTTTGGCACAGTAAATCCGAGTCAAATGTGTTTTTACATACTTTTATTTTCACACCAACTCTAGTTGTAATAGTAATGAATATAATAGTAATAGTTAACACAAAAAGGGTTAGTTAGGGCTACATGAAAATGTATTAATTATGAAAATGTTCAAATGTATTCATTTGGGTCTAGTCTTAGTGAAATAAGTGAAAGCTCTTTTAACCACCACTTTGAAGCCAACGATCCATGATTCAATCACACGAAAATAATAAAAAGTAACAAATCAATATGAATAACTATATTTGACGACTAGCAGTGCAATATGATGAGTGACGCGACGGCTCGACTGGTCTGTCCAAGAACAGAACAGTGGCCTTGGGATGCGCAGTAAGCACTGCACAGGTGGGTGTGGAGGAGGGAAGCGCCTTTGGGATGTGCAGTAAGCACTG
The DNA here is from genome assembly GCA_902155825.1 of Timema genevievae. Classification (NCBI taxonomy): domain Eukaryota; kingdom Metazoa; phylum Arthropoda; class Insecta; order Phasmatodea; family Timematidae; genus Timema; species Timema genevievae. Next base: position 52,902 of record CABFWO010003393.1, read on the forward strand.
CACAGGTGGGTGAGGAGGAGGGAAGCGCCTTTGGGATGTGCAGTAAGCACTGCACAGGTGGGTGCGGAGGAGGGAAGCGCCTTTGGGATGTGCAGTAAGCACTGCACAGGTGGGTGCGGAGGCGGGGAAGCTTTTTATTGATTAAGAATAGGCCTAATGTTGTTAATTATTATTTTAAACTTTTTATTTTGTTAAATTTTGGCGGTTGTCGCAGACCCCCTAGTAACAGCTCGTGGATCCCTGGGGGTCCGCGGAACACCTTTTGGGAACCATTGCCTTAGACCATTTGACCAATGATGCAGGTTTACCCTTGTCGATGATGACCAAAGCGCGCCTTTGACGCTGAACCTACCGTAAAAGCCGTAAACTTGGGTGATTTGCCTCGACTCGTGGTTCCCTCTTAGAAGTGTGATTCTGTCCGACCACTTGGCTTTCAGGGTGAGTAACCTTGTGAAAGTTTCCAGGCTATAGTAGCCCCGGTCCACAAAGTCGCCCATGAATATGTAGTTGGTGTCTGGAACTGGACCACCGTTGCGGAATAGCTCCTCCAGGTCATAAAACTGTCATACAAGTGAAATAAATATTTGTTTGAACAGCACAATAGCTTTTATTTTAGTTGAGGTATTTGAATGCACACTTTCTGAACCGACTAATTATATCAAAACACATTACTTATAAGCTAAATTAGATCTAGGACAGACACAACACCCAGTCTCCCAGCCATTATTTTATCACTGTGAAAGGGGAAGCCCATATTTCACCAATGATTAATATTTTGTCCATCGTTGGGAATCGAACCCGGGACCCTTAGCTCAGTAGAGATACATGCTACCAACTGAGCCAAGGTGTCGGAAGTAGCTTACTGATATTATTAGTAAGGTGTAGGAATTTGATTGAATGATTGTACGGTATCAAGACACTTGATAATGTTTAGGGTTGAAATAAAAAAAATAAAAAAAGGAGATGATTCAAATTTTGTGAGCATATTTTTAAATTGAATAAAAATATTTTAATGCAAAAACGGTGATGAATTAAAGGATTTAAAAAAATCTTCCTTTATGCTACATTATGATTGTGTAACTGCTTCCCGACAACACTTGTAATAGTCTATGTCTTCCTGGATAGTTACATGGGAGACATTCAGAAAGACGACACAGCGTTGAATACAATATGGTGGCGTTTATTGGAACCAACGCGTGAAAGTCACTACTACCTACTATATTTCAGAGTACAACCACGGAATACGAGTTAGTGACACAGGAAGTCATGAGGAGTCACCTGGCGATAACTCATGAGGACACTGTTTGCAACTATCACCTGACACCAGTAAAAACCAGAACCTGGTTGGGACGTAACCTGTCTTAACAAATAGTTTTTTAATCTTGGTTCTTAAGCTCATGTACATCAGATACACCCATCGTTATCGAGAGGCATCGAGAGAGTCCTTGTTCTCACACAGTAGTCCTTTAGAGGAGATTAACTTCTCCTCAATTGCTATTCTTTCCTGGCCAATCAGTGAGCAGCTAAATTTCCTATGCTAAGGGAGGCTGAGTAAGCCTTATGCTGTATGAAGGCAGTGGCATGTTCAGACAGGCATTGAACAACTCAGGTTACCAACATTCTCCCGATCATGGTTTTCTGTGTTAAGTACACTCTACACTGCATGCTATATAAGTCGAGAAGTATAGGCCCATACTATGTTGAAAGTGTTACAATTGTGTATATTAGGCCTCCATAACGTTTCTGGTGAATATTGTAAAAATAAGGAAGCAATGATCAGGGAATCTGTCCTGAATTAAATGTTAAAGATAAAACACTGAAATTAAAAAAAGTTATTTAAGGTGTACCAGTAGCTTTACATAATTTTAAGATTAAGTTATTAATTTGTTTAATAAATACCTACTAGAAAATCAACTAAATATGTAAAGCATACACGATTAATTTTTTTCTCCCATGATGTGTCCTAGTTAAAATTTATCTGGTAATGATAACTAAAAGAGGTGGGGCAAACTCATTTGAGGTTAGACTTGTGTGTTTCTTACCTGACCATGAATATCACCACAAACCGTGACTGGGGTAGATACTGGTTGAATGTTAGATTCTTCTAATAGGAGATCACAGACCATATCGCAGAGTTTCTGGGGGGAAAAAACCACACACACACACGCAAATATAATATTTAATTAATTTGAATCGGGTCCTTCAAAGAGCTAGCTCATCCCGTACTCCTTTAAATAGTATGTAAATTAAACCCATATTAGCAATCAATTAATAAAACTTCTAGTATTATTTAGTTTGAAATATATATAAAACACAAATTATACCTTTAAATCATTTTCAGGAAGATATTTACACTCCTTGGCAATATCAATCCATTTGTCAATATCTGCCATTTTGAAATACAACTTTAATTGTGGCGCTCCAAGCGGAGAAATACCCGGAATACGAATTTGAGCGCTCTGCTCAAATCTCTAGATTGCACTAGTGTTAGATATTTATTCAGAATTTGTTGAATTTAAAAAAATCTAATCTCAATTTAAATCTAATTAATTTTACAAAATAGGTAATTAATAATGTGTAAAACAACTAGGCAAATTACTTGATAATTAATCGAATTCATGCTGGTAGCTCAAACAAGCTATGTGGAACATTCAATTATAATTGGGTCACTTTGCGTTAACGTTGCGCAGTCTACTCCATTTTCTATGTTTATCGATTTATAAATTTTACTAGTCAATAGCACAATTTAATGAGTTATTAAGGATATTTCTTTACTAATAAATTTCTTTCAAAATAAATTTATAAAATGAAAAAGATATTTTCCAAATGTGTTTTCTTAAAATCCCTCATTAGTAACTTTAATTATTTCATATTATTCATCATCGCGATGAATCATATTGATGAATTATTTTTACCATAAATTAAAATTGTAAATAAATTTTTTAACATTTGTTAGGATAATTTTTTTAATATATAAGTAGTTCATCTGAACTATAAACACACCGTGCAAGAAGTTTCGATCTTTCAGTGAGACGCAATGGTTGATGGGTAATCCGCCATATTAGTTTCATTTTCCACCCCGGAGGGCCGTTGCCAGACACTTGTCAATAGGAAGGAATTTTGACAAAGCCTGGGTTTGTCAAAATGTCTGGAAATCCAGGGCTAGAACAACTTATTCCGATCGTAAACAAATTGCAAGATGCCTTCACACAGTTGGGTGTACATATGCAATTGGACCTTCCTCAGATAGCAGTTGTGGGTGGGCAAAGTGCTGGGAAGAGTTCCGTTCTTGAAAATTTTGTTGGGAGGTAAGTGTCATCAAGAATGACTCATAAATCATTATTTAATTATAATTAAGTTTCGTTTCTTTTAAAAACCACAAATCAAATATATCTATTTGTGTTTTTCTCGGCTTGTTTTTTCCCTCCTAATAGATGACTATCACTATAGATTTAAGTGTCATCGTAAACCAATGGCCGTTTTGACAGATTAAAATCGAACCATCTACATTTGTATTTTTCTGTGTAGTTATTGGGGTGTGGTTACACAGAACTATGTAAGACTCCCATCTAATTTCTCTTTTGTTTTCACAATAATAATTCAAAATAATGCAATTTTAATTTACTGTTTATATTTTTTAAACTAATTTACGTCTTTGTTTACAGAGACTTTTTGCCTAGAGGTTCGGGTATTGTTACCAGAAGACCGCTGATTTTGCAGCTAATAAATTCAAGTATCGGTAAGTTTTATAATTGTTTTATAATAAATTGGACAAACTCGTATGATAAATAAAGTTATGTTAGGGTTGAGTTGGTACTCCTGCTGATCGAGAAAGAATCCTTTTATTTGAAAACAAAGATAATTGTTTTGAAGATCGAAGAGCAGCATTCCTCATTTTGATGTGGCTTTAATTTTAATATCTTTGGAGACCTGCAGGCACCATAAGAATACATTTTACTTAAGTCCACTATAATCAAGGACCTAACAACCAGTTTGGGATCTTAAAAAGGATACAAAGGCACTGATTTTTAAAATTGATTTAAAAGTACAAATATATCTCGGGTAGTGAATTTTCTGTAATGATGCATAAGCACCTTATCATACACCTAGTATATATTTTACTTAAGATACCAAATCATTAACAATTTAATCTTTCGCTGTAATCACAAAGAAAATGACGAATCCAATGATACTATAATATTTATATGTTTTTAACTCTTTTAGACAACTCAATAAAACCGAAATCCAAACATAAACATACTAGACCAACACGCCACGACGTTGATCTGATTTTTTATATGATGTCATCTTACTCTAAGAAAATAAAATTATTTATTTTGTGAATATTGATTAAGATTTAATTTATTAGCAAATGGAACAGTAGCAAGGTTAGGGAAGGTTAAGTTAAGATAGGCCAAAAATGTAACCTTAATAACATATTTGTAATTATTTTGCCTTAAAATAACATATTACTTTACTTTAATATATTTGACTTCTGGTGGATGGATTCCGGTAGCAGTTTCCACCCGACGACGTTTTCAGTCCAGTTCTGATGTAGTCTTTGTGAGTTTGTTGGATGTAAATTGTTTGGGGATGTGTATGAGTGTTTTCGTTTGGATTAGTAAAGATAGGCATAGTACAGGTGTGCTAACTATTTTAATTAAATTTGTCTTTTGCAAAAGAGGGTGTTGTGTGGTCGCTGTAGAAGATTATTGTACTTAAATAGGTTCTCTACGAAAAGGGTGTCATCTAAGCTACATCAACCCGTTTCATTTTTGTCTATTCCAATATTCCCTAGGGGACCACCCCCCCTCATATAACTCTCCAGTTTGTATCCTCCAACCTCGTTCCCCCACTCTACACAAATACGGTTAGAAACGAACCTTTCCGTCGGAAACATGTATACTAACAAAATAAAATGTCTTGTTTAAATTCACAGACAAATGGTTTGGTATTAAGTTTATTGTAGTTTAGACAAGCATTTTAATGCTGGAACTAGTACGAAGGTATGTAATTACAGTATACTATATTTTTCTCTAATATTTCTTTTGTTTTTTGAATTTATCTTTTTATCAAGTCATTGAGAGTTATAAAGTATTTGAGGTAAATTTAACTTATCACTTAGATAGCTTAGTGAGTAATGGTTATAAATAGAGAATGTTGTCTGTCCCCTTGTGCTCGCTATAACCAAGTTTGACTGTATATCTTAGAAAACCTTAAAAATCTGAGGGAAAAAATGGTGATTACCTTTAAAATACTCTCTTCTTCATCCCTAACTAATTAGAGTAATTATCATATATGCGTACAACATGTAAGGACCTAGTAAGACTCTTGCTACCCGCTGATAAAAAAACTGATACAAAAATGGCTTGTAGCGAACAGGCTATTCAGTGAAGGAGTGTAGTTAACTGACGACTAGCAAAAGCTACCATATTTACTCTCAAATATCCATATGCCAAACCATATGATCTGCAAGAGCATATGTTAAAACATTTGTCACATTTTGTCAGTCGAAAGTTTAACAACAAACAATTTGTTTTTAATAATTTTTTTCTTTTAAGTGTTTTTAAATTTTACTTATGAAAATATGTAACTGTTTGGGTGTTTATTTGTTATGGGAGCGGCATCTCTAGTTCACCTAAAAATGCTTTACAGACGAGAGCTTCTTAAAGTTTACCTTCTCTTCAAAAATTAAGATGGCTAACCAGTTGAAACCAGGGTTGTTGTTGTTGGCGTCATACAAATCGTGTTCGGTTGTGTTCATGTGTGTATGTTTACAAAATAAAAATGTTTTATTTTGAAACTTAATATTTTGTATGGCACTCGTAATTTATAAAAATAAAAAACCATTTATTTATTTTGATGGCCAGTTATAACAAGAGAAAAGTATGAAGATATTACTTTTTAATTTATTATTTCATGTATTATAATATCTCTTGTTGCCACTACCGCGAAACAAAAAACATAATACTTTTATATCAATATATTTAGTTCTTTAAATTACTATGTAGTTGGGCCAAGCTATTGTTTTTGTAAAATTCAACATTAATGATGTTATATTTTGGAACTATCCTGTTGAAAATAACAAATAATTATGGTAAAAAGGGCTCTCGCCCTTGGCCTAAATGTCAAGTTTTGTCTAGTCTGGTTTTATGGTGATGGGGAGGTGAGGATTCGAGTCTGGGTCAAGTTTATCAATTTGTTTTTCCCCCCTGGATCAGTTTCCAACTTTCTCTTCACGCTGATGGGGACACACTTCTTATGAATCCTTCCTTTCTCATCCCTACTCCGTTAGGTTTATTAATGCGAATAGGCCAAACATTAGGGATGAGGGTGGGGATGGATGCGGCTTTAGTTGCATTGTTTAGTAAAAAAGAAATAGACAAGCCATTTAAATCCAAGACATTTGTCCCGTTTAAAATTATTAGTGAGTCTTGAATACATTTTTACTTTTACAATAGCATTTTGAAAACTATTCTTTCACGGAATGTTGGGTATACTTTCTAAGAATCTTTTTCAACTATAAATTATTTTTACTTGATGGGGACACAATTCTAAAATTAATTCAATTAGTAGAGTTGGGTTGAATCCTGAATCTCCAATCTAGCTTTGAATCCCGAATCTGAATCTTGTAAAAAAAATTATGAACATAAGAGAAAATATAAATTAAATATAAAATACAAATAGTAAATAAATGTTGACATTATTTCTTGTAATACATTCATTATAACATTCATAGGTACATTCAGTTAAGTGTTAAATTACTGACATGGGGTCTGGTTGTTAAGTTCATCCTATAATTATAATTGGTTCTGAACCACCAATAACCAGTATTAGAGCTTTAAAACAAATTTCACTTGGAAAATTGAAAGAAAAAAGTTTTTTTTAAAGATTTGATGCTTGAATCCAAAATTATCTCGAATATCGTTAAGGATTAGAGGGTCCCATCCCTATCAATTAGATTCTACTTTTTGTGCGACTCCTGTAGGAAAGTGATCTTGCAGACAATACTTAGTCGTACAATTGATGCGCACATGGAAAATCTGGGAAATTCAAGGAATTTATCTTGTCAAGGAAAAGGCTGGGAAATTTTAAAACCTCACTCAAGCTTTCATATATTTTTCAACAAAAATATAATTGAAATACAAAGTAAACGGTTTAACCCAGTATAAACTATTAGTTTTATCTCCACGTCATGTGATTTTGTGTAGAGCACGCTGTCAATAATTTAATAGAAAACTGTTAAAATAACAATGTTTATTCATTACCTTGCGTTAGAAATACAGTAAACCTTCGCTAATCCGGATTAAGAGATAATCTAGATTAGTGACTCAAAGATAGCCCTAAAAGTTCAAAAGACCAATGACACAGACAAATGGAAATTTCTATGAGCTATCTGGATATATATTGTTAGTAAAAATCTACACTTGTATAGAAATACACAAGTAAAGTGATATAAACAATCAGTCTACATCGACACTGAACAACACGTAAACAATTTAATGTGTGTTTCATTTCTTTGTGCAGTCAATCTGCGCGCAGATCGACTCATTTGGCTTGCTAAACCCCTTTAATCGCTTTCCTAAATCCCTTAAATTATTTTAAAGTACTCCTCTGTGGATGGACATTAAAAATTTCAATTCGGATTACGACATCCAGACTAACAGTTAACCGGGGACTTTTTTTTACATCTCGGTCCGGATTAGCGGGGGAAATTGTAACATTATTTTTGGCCTGGGAAACCCGAAGAGCCCGGTAATCTTAAAACTCAAAATTTATCAACACTTGTTAGTAATATCCCCAAAGGTGAGAACACGGACAAAACATCTAGCCAGGTTTGTTGGGGACGAAGGATTCCCTGTTCGAATTCTGGCCGGGTGTACAAAAGGTAAAAAAACCCAACTTGTTTCCTGCTCTCCTTCTATGCAAATGTGGGTCATTTCCTCCAAATTGTGTTTGCGTTATACCTACCCAATCAGTACAATCAAAATACCCGCTTTGGTTCCCGCATGGTTTAAAGCACTGCCCTCGCAATGGACTTATAGACTACTAAAGATGGGGAGATCAGGGTTTGATCCCAGTCAGGTGCACTGAGAGTGGTTTTTTCCTAAATTACTTTCCACTTACCCTCCACCCAACTGTGGTTACAGTTTCTCTAAATTCAACCTTCCTAATTAGTATTATTATTATTATTATTATTATTAGCACCGCGTCTTACTACCCGTTCGTGTTATACACACTTACGCTAATGTGCAATGGTAGGGTGATTGTGAGATGAAATGGAAGACCTAGAGTTTAACGTGGAATCCGAACCACAGTGGAGGCCTGGCATTCCTCACATTCACAAGTTGTGATTAATACACGTCTTGTCAGAGGTGAAGGAAGGCTTTGGCAATCAGATAAATCTGTGCCGGGACCGAGGTTTGAACCCCGGACCCTCAGCACAGAAGTCTGACACCTTACCCCTAGACCACCAGGTCACCAACCTAATTAGTACATAGGTGTGTAACTCAAAAGAGTAGTAAGACACTTTGCTAAAATATAAGTTCAATCAAATGTGTACAGCTCGGCCGAGTAGCAAGACGCATTGCAAAAAATAAAGTTATTACCTGATAAAAAGCTTGCTTGATAACATTCTTTATGAATGCTTTGTTTGGCCTTGATTGGTTGGTTTGATGTTGACTCAGTCTGCCGTGACACTTGTGACACTTTTTTCACGCTTCGTGTGATTGTGGTGTCTAGTAGATCCTTATCATCGCGCTGACATAATCATGTATTATTCACAACTAGTTGTTTTTGCCACCATGTTTTAAACTCTTGTATCCAAATTAAAGTCTGCGCGCCACACTGGTAATTTAGCATAATACCTCAACAACTCTAGTACAAACCTACAACCACACCTCAGAACATTAATTTACTGTCTAAATAAATGTGGATGGCACCACTTTTAACTCCATCTTGTCCGACACCTCAGCTCAGCCGGTAGTGCGTCCGTTTACCGAGATAATAGCCCTGGGTTTGATTAATTTTACGGCTGAAAATTTTCTTGTTGGAACGTAGATTCAATCTATAACTTACCATGTTTACATTTTGTTCCTTTTTTTTTTTATATGTACAGTAGGCACCTACTGTTAACTAAGAATGTATGTGAATAGTCAAACTCGCAGAAAATAAAATAATTTTTGTCTAATGCAGAAAAAAAATCATCTTTACATCTGCTGCTTTTTCCGAGACTACAACTCAAATTCAGGTTTTTAATAGATACAATGATTCAGATTAAAATTAATTGAATTTGACTGACACTTAAAAAAATAATTGAATCAAATAGTTATGCTAAGAAGACAAAATGAACTGTCTTATTCATAATATTTTCTTTAAAACGAACAGATGCCAAAATGTGATCGATGATCGAGATGGTTGGAATATTGGGCTTCAGATGATGAACTATTACCCTTGAGCAGCTTGTTTGTACTGTACTCCATTTACTCCGATGCCTCAGAGCAGTGTTGCCAATACACACACCTTTTAAGTTCATGGTACACGTAACAAGCCTAAAACTTGCTTCAATGGTTGAATGATCTTAGGCTTCGCTCTCGTGTTGGACTGGCCTACTGAAGAAGGGGAGATCGGAGTTTGACGGTTTTTTCAAAACAGTTCTCCATTCTCTCGTCACACAAATGTGTGTATACTTTCTCTCAGGGGGGATAGTGAGTGCGAGGGTGCGAAATCAGTGGAGACATTTGAGCCTTACTAACCAAACCTGGTGACAATTGGGGTAATTCTCCTTTCAGAAAAAAATACTCACGCTACCAGCCAGGAATTCAATCCACGACCCCTAGGCTTGTAGCCAGGCCGTCTGGTGCTCAGGGCTGTGACCCCACGACACATCGAGGAAAACTGGCTTAGACTGTTCGACTAGCTCCCACTTGCCCACTTGTGCTAAATAATAATAAACATACTTACTAAAAAAAACCACCAGAAAGTGTCTGCCTATTAAAACGACTCGATTTACTCCCTGGTGTGTGGATCACCTGCACTCTGGGGGAGTTTGGGTGTAAGAATTGATGTTGCCATTTTGTTTGCTGTTTGGTTGGTAATAATGCGCTGTGTGTGCCGATGGTCCTATCAGTGCTTTATCTGTTAGATTAGATAGGGTTAACACTGTGTTTAGCTGTGTTTTGCTTCTTATGATAGGATTACCATAGCAAGAATTTTATCTGATAGTACCAAGTGTTACATACAGTACACTTTTCATAGGAAGAACCTCTTCTGACAGCTTGAAAAGTTACTAGATCTACCTTCATGTTTTCATGTGCCAAGTCATGTTTCCTGTAGCTGATTTAGCCTGATTAAAGATAGTTGTGTTTCTGGTTGTAAATGAAATAGCCACACTATTATAGCTAAGTGCGGCTATAGCTGCATCTAAATATTATAACCTATTGAAAAATGCCACCTGAACACGAGACAAGGTCCTGTGTTTGATACCCGTGTCCAGGGGTCATTTTTAAATTTAAAGGATGGGAGTTCATTATTGTGACTCTCTCACTTTTGGCTGCTTTAAGTTAGTTTGCTCTCTGATTTAAAAGGTTTATCTGATTAAGTGATGATAAATTGATGACAATTGTGGATAGTGTCAAAAAGGTCCACCAATGATAACCATCCAAAATTTGAACGTTCCTAACAACTTAGGAGCATCTCATACCACACAGTGAACACATAATTTAGTTTATTAATTCAGCTCAAACCAGGAATAACTTCTTCATGCCATTTACCCAAATACTTATTTAAAAAAAAACTATGGGATTATGTCTGATAACCAGTTAATTTTCCTTGAGATGGGCTCTTGCCTAGTATTCAGTTAATTGTTCATGAGATGGGCTCTTGTCTAATGCCCCTATTAATCGACTGTGAGACGAGCTCTTGTCTAATGCCCCTGTTAATCGACTATGAGACGAGCTCTTGTCTAATGCCCCTGTTAATCGACTGTGAGACGAGCTCTTGCCTAATGCCCCTGTTAATCGACTGTGAGACGAGCTCTTGTCTAATGCCCCTGTTAATAGACCGTTAGACGAGCTCTTGCCTAATGCCCCTGTTAATAGACCGTTAGACGAGCTCTTGCCTAATGCCCCTGTTAATAGACCGTTAGACGAGCTCTTGCCTAATGCCCCTGTTAATAGACCGTTAGACGAGCTCTTGCCTAATGCCCCTGTTAATAGACCGTTAGACGAGCTCTTGCCTAATGCCCCTGTTAATAGACCGTTAGACGAGCTCTTGCCTAATGCCCCTGTTAATAGACCGTTAGACGAGCTCTTGCCTAATGCCCCTGTTAATAGACCGTTAGACGAGCTCTTGCCTAATGCCCCTGTTAATAGACCGTTAGACGAGCTCTTGCCTAATGCCCCTGTTAATAGACCGTTAGACGAGCTCTTGCCTAATGCCCCTGTTAATAGACCGTTAGACGAGCTCTTGCCTAATGCCCCTGTTAATAGACCGTTAGACGAGCTCTTGCCTAATGCCCCTGTTAATAGACCGTTAGACGAGCTCTTGCCTAATGCCCCTGTTAATAGACCGTTAGACGAGCTCTTGCCTAATGCCCCTGTTAATAGACCGTTAGACGAGCTCTTGCCTAATGCCCCTGTTAATAGACCGTTAGACGAGCTCTTGCCTAATGCCCCTGTTAATAGACCGTTAGACGAGCTCTTGCCTAATGCCCCTGTTAATAGACCGTTAGACGAGCTCTTGCCTAATGCCCCTGTTAATAGACCGTTAGACGAGCTCTTGCCTAATGCCCCTGTTAATAGACCGTTAGACGAGCTCTTGCCTAATGCCTCTGTTAATCGAATGTGAGACGAGCTCTTGTCTAATGCCCCTGTTAATAGACCGTGAGACGAGCTCTTGCCTAATGCCTCTGTTAATCGAATGTGAGATGGGTTCTTAAGGGACTTACTTTCTAATGAAATATACTTTCATTCACAGAGAAGTCCATCATTTCAATATTTTTTTTAAGAAGAATGTTACTATCTTGGTGTTAGCACAGGTACTATGTTCAGCAAGTTCCTCTATCACTAAGAACTAGGTGTGCAAGCAGGCTTGACTCTTGTCCAGAAAGTTGGGGATGTTACCGTCCTCCAGGTTGGCGAAACCACCTCGTCCCGTTTCCTCAGCCGAGCACTGATAGCCAACACATCGGCACTAGAGCATAGTAGTTTAAATAACTGCCTCTCTGGGTGGTTGGGGATCAAAATGAATTATATTTTCTTAATATATCAGGTAACCTACTGAACTGTCGAAGATCCGCGCCGGTGGTTACTTGGATTAAGTCGTCAATCTTGTCTAGCCTGGCTTACTTAGGTCAGCGAGGTCAGGGTTGTACTCCTGATCATATCATAGTAATACCCCCCATTGTGTTCTTCTAACATAAAAACAAGAGGAAATACTTATAAAAAGATTTGTGGGCATTATTTAATTTGAATTAAGGATACATTAAATTAAAGAATCGAGAGGGAGGATGAAGAGTTAGATAATAATGTATTAAGTGTATCTTAATGTAGTGAGAAATTTAGTATTAATATAATTTGATGAGTTGGTTAAGTTTATTTATTTAGTTAAGATTTTATTTATTCTTGCTCTAAAAAAATATTATATAGTTATTTTTTAAATTTTGTTTTCCACTCTTCCTCCATGCGTAAATTAAGGGTGCACTTCTTCCAAATTCAAACCTCTCATCCTTATCTCATTAATGAAGGTGTGCAAATGCATGGTCACCGCTAGTGAAATGGGGGGGGGG
>CABFWO010003393.1:65786-81194 GCA_902155825.1 Timema genevievae
GGGGGGGTCATTGAAGTAGCTTTTATATGACTTATGGAATTAATTCAGCTATCATAAGACTCGTGTTAATAATTTATATTTTATGAATTAAAGTGAAAATGGGCTTGCTCTGTTCTCCCTCCAATAATTAGGCACCTCGGAGCGAATATATATATATATATATATGGTAAAACTATATCATGGGGGAAAATACCCCCAAAAAGGCATTGGAGTCAAAAATGTATTTTAATTTGTAAACTACCTGCTTTGGTGACTGCATGGTCTAACGGGCTACTCTCGTGTTGGACTATACTGCCAAAGACAGGGAGATTGTGGTTCAATCCCGGTCAGGTGCACTGAGGGTGGTTTTACACTTTACTTCCATGCAAATATGGGTGCACTTCCTCAAAATTAAAAACCTCCCTAATCCGTAACACACAAGTGTAATTTGTACATAATCGTAGAACCCGAACAGGTAGTAAGACGCAATGTTAAAAAAAATTGTGAATTGTGTGCCCTTCATTTGGAAACTGAATGTAAACTGCCCTAAATCTGACCTAAAACCCATCATTCATGTTTTCAGAACATGCGGAATTTTTGCACTGCAAGGGTAAGAAGTTTGTGGACTTCAACGAGGTCCGTCAGGAGATTGAGGCGGAAACGGACCGAGTCACCGGCTCCAACAAAGGCATCTCCAACATTCCCATCAATTTGAGGGTCTACTCTCCAAACGGTAGGGCCCCATGACGGGTACAATGTCAAGTGTATTTTGATGTTATTTTTAACCACTAAACCATATTTTCTTTGAATTGCTATAGTGGTTTTTTTTGCACTATTTCTATTTTAATTGACATTCTGACACCTTATCTCAGTTTGTAACATGTCTGCCCATTGAACTTGGGTTCCTGGGCTCAGTTCTCGGCATGGCTGAAAAATGTATTATTAATGAAATGTGGGTTTTCCCTTTCACAGTGATGAACTTACGGTGGGTGGGGACTGGGTGTTGTGCAAGATTTAAGTTAGTTTATTAATAAAGTGCTGACATAATTGTCCGGTTCAGTTTTCTAAGTGATTTTAATGTATCAATTTAAATAGATAAGCACAATTAAAAAAAATCCTCACAAAATAATCAACACAAAATATTTTAACTCCGATTTGACTTCATGTATTTTATTTGGGCTCACTCGGGATTGAAACCATGGACTTATCACACTCGTATTGTCCAGTGTTAACTAACCCTCTCCATTTCTCACATGAGCCAGCTCAAGAAACCTCCAAGGTGTATCTTGTGTTTCAGTCCTAAACCTCACACTGATTGACTTACCGGGGCTCACCAAAGTCCCCATCGGGGATCAGCCCGTGGACATAGAGGCTCAGATACGTGCCATGATCATGCAGTTCATAGGCAGGGACAGTTGCCTCATCCTGGCGGTGACCCCGGCCAACACTGACCTTGCCAACAGTGACGCCCTCAAACTCGCCAAAGATGTTGACCCGGGAGGTAAGGGTCCCCCCTGCACCTCTTAGTTTAGTGACATTTTAAATACAACTCTAGATCACCCGATTCAATGGTCGAATGGTATAATGGAGGTTTCCAGCTGACGGCCCGCAATATATATATATTTTTTGCGACTCTCCAAGTTACCTGGAAAAAATAAAAGTGTCACCACCCCCTTTCTTGTGGTCCTAATTTTTCAGGATAGCTTGGGCTAGGGATAAGGATGGCGGCAAAATAGATGGGTGGGCTCATAATTTAAAGAAGGCTCTGGTTTTTTAGCATTTATTAATATCACTTCAAGTTACTACAAAAATGGGATGTTAAAAAGATGTTACCGAAATATATAAGGACTTTGACGTAGAAGCGCGTGAGAGAACTGGGGCTTAACGAGGAAGACTTAACTACCGGTACCCTGGGGCACGACAGTTGCCCTCTAGCACAAGTACCTGATGACCCGATGTTCTAGTCCGCGTGGCCCTGAAAACTGGCAGAGTGACTGCTCTGATTATATCTAATTGTGTCATCCTCGATAGCTCTAAAACAGAACCATTTATACTGCAAATCGGCCCATTTACAGAACACAACAGGGACAAGTTGTTATGAGTTGTCAGCATTCTTTCCTAATGTTAACTAACTCATCACAACAAGCTAGACCAGTTCTTTCACTTGCTTCATTTTAAGACTGTTATGTTAGTTTTATTTAAACAAGCATCCCAATATAGGGCAGGGCTATTACGATACTGTAATAAATTGACATTTTTAGTCGAGGAACGGAAAGTTTTGATTTGCATAGGAAAAAATCCATGAAAGCTTCAACTGATGTTCATTCAATAATAAACTTAATTGCGCTCTATTTTTAAAATAACATGCACATTTGCTTGAGTTCTACTTCCTTGCGGGTATAATAAGTCCCACCACTAAATTCATGGGTTCAAGTGACCCTGGGGGACTTTTAAGTTGAACACCCCTGGTATAAGGTGTCATTATCGTAATAACCAGGACTTACGGCCGAGGAGATCAAGGTTTATATCCCATTTGGGTGTATTGAAAAAGTTTTTTTTCTTAATTTGGCCTCACACTCTCCCTACACATCAAATGTGGGTACACTTCATCTAAATTTAACCTTAATTATTCTTGACACATTAGCGCATACAACCTGAACAGGTAGTAAGACGCGATGCTAAAAACATTTAAATATGTTAAAATATGTTTTTTACAATTTTTTTGGATACTGAATTTTGTTTATGTTGGTTGAAAAGGATTTTTAAAGTTATCATGTGTGGTTGGTAGGTCTGCGCACTATAGGCGTGATCACTAAACTGGATCTCATGGACGAGGGGACGGACGCCCGCGACGTCCTGGAAAACAAATTGCTGCCCCTGCGCCGTGGTTACGTGGGCGTCGTCAACAGGAGTCAGAAGGACATTGACGGACAGAAGGACATTAAGGCCGCTCTGGCAGCTGAAAGAAAATTTTTCCTTAGGTATAAACTATTGTGAATATTTGTCTTTGAAGACTTTATTAGCTTTTATGCTCTATTTACGTTGGAAGGTCTTACCTTTACTGATTACACTATGGTCCTATCTTATAAGCGACACCTATCAGTTATCAAGGTAAGTTTGTTACTTTTTAGTGTTAACTGAAGGTACATTTAACTTAGATTCTGCATTTAAACCTAACATAGTGTGATATGGTTAAGAAAAACTTGGATTTACACTATTGGTAATTTTTTGAAAATGGGCTACAAATATAGCTCTCGATCTAAAGTTGAACTTAGCAACTGTTTCCAAATTGTGTTTACTCTAAAGTAGCATCTGTGCCTGATAGTGAATTTGTTCACCTTTCATTATAAATATAGTTGCTATTCAACTCAAGTTTATGTTAAATTTAATCTGCCCAGTTTGGCTGAGTGAAACATACATTTTAAGTTTTAACTAGCATAATTGTTTGTTTCCAGCCACCCGTCGTACCGCCACATAGCGGAGCGTCTGGGTACTCCGTATCTCCAGCGAGTGTTGAATCAGCAGCTCACCAATCACATCAGGGACACACTCCCGAGTCTCAGAGACAAATTACAGGTCAGTTGCTTTGGCAGGTCATTGCTATAGACGTTGGAATATTGCGAGACGAGTTTGTACCAACCTTTACTTATCAAATTGGAATATTGAAAATATTTTTGCTCAAAGTTCATGGAATCATTTTTGAATGTATTATAGCTTAAATATTTAAAATAAAACTGAACTGGATCTTTTTGTGAAATTGACTACTTGGCCTCTTACATGCGAATACTGGTCAAGGAATAACCTTTGATTGGATTAAATTAGGATAGATAGTAGTATTTAGTGGGGTACACCTCCCAGTAGGAAGACCTCAAGTCCCACCTGCCTCAAGTGCCGCCGTTAGTGAAAAGATTTTAACTTTCATGATAATTTTTATCTGCTACTTTGGCCCTCCTCTGAGTTTTCTCGGGTACTACACCCTTCCTCTCTTCACCCTGAGGTAATTGATCCTATATGCCGCTATTTTCAAGGAGTACAGTGTTGAACAAAAGAGGTGCTTGTTCAAGGGGACAGAGTGGATTTGAACTGTCTTATATGACTCAAATCGCCACAGATTGTGAAAACATAAGGTGTCAGTAGTCCTTAGTTCACAGACAAGTGCAGTTCCAGGTACAAATTGTGTTTGTTTCGGTTTCCAGAAACAACTTCTGACTCTGGAGAAGGATGTGGATCAGTACAAACATTTTCGACCGGATGATCCTTCGCTCAAAACCAAGGCCATGTTGCAGTAAGTTGTACTCGCGGGGGCAACTCGACACTTGTTGTGTCGTGTCTTGTTAATTATAACTCCTGTACCTCAAAAAGTTAAAAGGTTTTCCTTAAAGAGAGATAGTCCTATTCAATGTTCATTTCCTGTGTTTGTCTTTTATATGCTCTTATCTTAGTGTCCTAACACTCCCTCTTGATCAGTACCGATGAACTGAAACCTAGATCTGAGGGGTTGGGTGGTAACGATAGATTTTCTTCCAGAGGCAACCATTGCCTCTTTGCCGAGTGGCAGCAGTGTAAATTGTTCTTTTCACTGTAAAAGCTATATTGTTCCTGTTCTTTTTTACATGTTCCTGTGCCCTCCTATATATAACTAAACTAACCTGAAAAATTGAAAAGACTACCTTAAAGACATAGCTTAACGATAACCTGTAAACTTTTTTCCCCCCAGGATGATTCAACAGTTACAATCCGATTTCGAAAGAACTATAGAAGGATCCGGCTCCTCGGAAATTAACACGGAAAAACTCTCAGGTGGAGCCAGAATAAATCGACTATTTCACGAAAGGTTCCCGCTTGAAATCGTGAAGATGGAGTTTGACGAGAAGGAATTGAGGCGAGAGATTTCTTTTGCCATCAGAAATACTCTTGGTAAGAGGAATGTTTTAAAAATAAATCAAAAATTGTAGAGGTTGTCAAACTCCCTACCTCATCTTTGAATAAGTGTCTCCAGCTTGCACGCTGGGCGCAAATGTTAAGAAGGCGGGAACAAGGAATGATTGGCTTGAATTTTTAATTTCTGGTGCAGGTAGTGTAAACATGCTAGACACTACTGCACAATTTTTCACATAAAGTCTTAAATAACAATACATTTATCATAGATAGGAGTTTGTGAAGCTTGGAAAACTAAAAAAAAAAAAATAATTCCGTATACAACTAAAAATCTTCGCCAATAAAAATATTTAAAGCTAAAACAGACAATTATGTTAAATTCTTGTCAATTTGTACTTTCATTAACATTACAACGATCTAAAATAATTAAATTACATGTTGCGATAGTAACTTATCAGTTTAATAGTTATGTTTGAAATATAACATTTTGTAAATTATATTTTATACATAAAGCCATTTAGTTCTATAATTAGAGACACTTAAATTTTGCGATACATGTTTTTACGAACTTCTACACAGCACATTAAAATTACTATCAAAATATATAATTTTGTTTTATATGTGAATTAACAATAATATCAACAACATCGTTGTTGTTTATCATTATCCCTAAATTGCCTAAATAGTACCAACTGCGCCAAAACAAAGATTCTCAAAGAAAATTTATTTCACTATACCAAAGATTAAAAGAAGTGTTTGAACTGTCTACTTTCAGATCCAGATTGCATCCAAAGACAATTATTTAAAGAAAAATAATAAAATGACACCATAGATAATCTATATTGGAGTATCTAACCCGAATGGGTAGTAAGATGCGGTGCTAAATAAAAAATTAAAAAATAAGCTAGATTGAGATCGTTTTATCTTCATGTCCTTGGTCTTCCATCCTACGTCACTATCAAATAACATTTTTTCGAGTGTGGCGATTAAATGTTGTTAAATATACAAATATTTAATAGAATAATAGGCGAATGAAAATTAAAAACGGCTCAAGTTTTATGTATTTTTGAAATTTAACTCAAATATTCCAATCTTTTATTTACCACAAACTAGGGCTGTTATCTATAACATAATTTTTTTCCTCGTTATAAAATGTTTTTTGGAATATTTAACTTTGTTGATTTTTCTTAGCAAAAATTTCATATTAATTGACTTGACTTTGAAAAAAATGTACTTCGAACACCCCTAATCATAAATATCTTGTTTCTTGGGCTAAGAGATCACACTTTCTTTAATAAATCCACTTTAAAATGCATTTTAGATTCAGCGATGTTTCTTCATATGTAATAACAAAGCGTTATTTTCTATTAAAACATCCTGGTTGTTCTGTTGATAACGGTTGTTTGTTTTGCTGTCTTCCAGGTATCAGAGTGGGTTTGTTCACCCCTGACCTGGCATTCGAGGCCATCGTTAAGAAACAGATCTCCATGTTGAAAGAGCCCAGCCTTAAGGCTGTGGATCTGGTCGTCACGGAACTCTCCAACGTAGTCCGGACATGCACAGAGAAGGTTTGATACCATTTTGGATTGTCGTCAGATGCCAGACTTAGTAGAATTCGTTCATGATAGGTTTTTACCTGGATGACAGTTCTAAAATCATATGTTTAGGTTTTGGGTTGCCAACACTTGTAATATATCACTCTTTTGCTATAAATGTTAAGTTTTTTAATTACCTGTTATATTTTACATTTAAAATAACGTAAACTCAAGTTTTCTCATACTATTTCATTACTTTTAATAATTTATTTTTATCCAACTCGAAACAGTATTAAACATAATTAAAAGTACTTATTCTTCGTTTTGGAACGTTATGTTATTGACTATATGTAATATAATGCATACATAATACCTTTTAATACAGTCGTCGTATTTACTTGGAAAAGAAAAAATACTTGTCATTTTTTTATATATAATAAATGATTTTATGATATTTTATTATGTTTCAAAATATTTAACTGAATAAAATATTTTCATCCACTGCGTGGGTGCATCATTGTGAAGAACTTTTTTCCATCACTTTCAATCACATGGTTTAAATTCGTCGGTCGCCATTTTGAAGCTATGTTCGTTGGAAGTTTTTTTTGAAAGTGGTGCGAATAATAATTTTTTTTAAGTAGAATAAAATGATAAATAAACTTTGTGTCCAACCTCAAATAAATATATAAATAATATTGGCCTAAACTACTGTCGTTAACTATCACATTCATACATTACCAACTGTTTTCATTACAATTATCCAAAGTTATAGATATCAGCTGTTGGTGTAGTGATATATTAGGAACTACTTCTAGTAACATTTTGAGCTGTCGTCCAAGTAAACAAAGGTCGTGAATGAATTATAGATTTAATATCTTCAAAAACTGTGTCAAATCCAATCATTTTATGAATACAAATCTTGTATTAGAACTGTGGAAAAAAAGGGAGAGCATAAAATAGAAATATTAACTAAATGTCAACCTTTTTTGCTAAAGTCTATTCATTACAGCATTCATACTTTCAGTTAAGTGTTAAGTTGGTGATCTTGGCCCTGGTTAAGTTTTTATCATTATTTTGGGGCTGAACCACCAATAAGAAGTTTTAGAGCTCTGAAACAAATTTTAATTCGAAATCTAAAAAAAAAACTTTTTTTTTTCGAATCTCAAATCCTTAAAAATCCTTAAGGGTCTCATCCCTAAAAAAATAATTAGATTCACATTTCGGAAAACATTCCCAGTCGCATTTGAGTAGCTAATAAATCTCCACTCGAACTCTAATTTTTGAGTGCTTGTTTGCACCCCTCTAGTTTACATATTTGATCTAATTGTTTGGTTGCAGATGGCAAGATATCCTCGGTTGCGGGAAGAGGCGGAGCGTATCATAACGACTCACATACGTGAGCGGGAGCAAGTGTGCAAAGAGCAGATCAAGTTACTGATTGAGTGTGAACTTGCTTACATGAACACAAACCACGAGGACTTCATTGGCTTTGCTAAGTGAGTTGTACTTAACGTTCAAGTAGGACCGTCAGATTGCTTAGAGTGTATTTAGAGTACAACGATTAGTCCGAACACTGCGGCTTAGCCACTGGTTGTGCCATAATCCGTCGACAATTTGGATCCAGGTGATATACATCGGCCCATTCCTGATATTTATCTTTGCATGTTGGCTCCATTCTCTCTCACTTGATGCCATTCTTTAACATTGATCTGATATATTTCTTAGTCATTAGGTACTCATTTATATTGATATCATAATAATCATCATCAACATCTGTTCAAACTCGATTCCTCGATACCCTCGATTCTTACTGGTATCGAAAGAATCAAGATTAACATAAAGATTCCTTGATACTTCGATTCTTAGCTCTCAATAAAACTGGCAACTAAACAAAATGGCAACATTTAGAATAGGTAATAATCCATTATCTCTCATATTAGTTGAATTGCCGTTTCACTTAAATGCCGGCAAATTGTAAATATAGCGTATTGCCCCAAATATAATACGAACCCATCTCTTTTGAATGAAAAATAAATGGTCTCGAATATAATAGGACCTGACATTATGACAGTAACAAGAGGTAAAAACTTAACAACTTTGACACTTTTTTTTAAAGTAAAAGTTAAGTGAGACTGTCAGAATACATGAATCGATTTTAAACACACTCGATATATAATACGTAGACTAGGGATGTCAATTTTCTGTACTATATCGATATATCTATCATTAATTGATATATCACAACTTGTTATATCGATAGTATGATATTTCGATCATATTAAGATGGCCGCTCTCCTGTAATTATATTCTTTGTCACTTTCAATTTTAATGTTTTATTTAGCTCTCTGAATAAGACTAGTTTAATAAAAATTTAGTAGAAAAATTTTATATTTTAATTCAATAGATTTAGAGCGTAGTCCGATATATCGTTGCCAAAACACATAGCTAATTTCTGGCGAGCTAACTTGCATAGGATCAGTTATGACTGACAACTTTATATTTTTGTAACGTGTGAATTGTGTTCTTCTTTCCTTTATAAAATCCTCATTTAATTATATTTCGAGTTTATATGAATTTTTGTTGGTTTTGATTTTCAGTTTTGAAGACTTTTAGTGTGTTTAGTAAAGATCTAGAAGATTGTGAGATTAAAGTTTCAAGCGACCATGTGTTGGTTTGGATGGTAGAGTCCAAGTTTCGCATTGAGAGGGGAGTAGGGTATCAGGCACGCTAGATCTTCTGTACATTAACAATTATTATTAAATATCTAATAGTTTTTGACTGTTTTTACAAAGCTAATCTATTTTATTTGACAAATAATAGTTACAGAAAAAGTTTTTATTTTCAAGTAGCCCGACTTAAATATTTTAAGTTGCTACCAGTACAGTACTTAAATTTTCTTTCCAATGTCATTAATTAAAAACAGTACACGTTCATTTAACGATCCTATTTGTTGAATTGAATAGACTTGTATTCTCAACGACTGTTTATTATACCTTTTTATATATTTTTTTATTTACAAATGTTTGATTCACTGAGGCTTCATTTGTAGGCAATAATACAATGTTTACTATAGTGTAATTCCTAATTATTTTATTATTTTGATTATATGATTTAATATTTGGTAAAACTGTTATTTTTTTTGTATAACTATGCACGTTTTTTAGTTTTTGGTATGTTATGAAGTTGAATACTCACAATTTTTTTATATGAGGTTGGTTGCTCGAAAAAAATATTTTTTTAAGAATCAGAATCAAGAATCGAAAAATCGAGGTTGAACTTAATAATCGCAATTGAGAAAAACAGGTATTGTGACGTCTCTAGTTTCTTTGGAACCATTATTGATGTAATATTTAAGTTGTCTTCAGAAAAAATTTGGATCCTGGTTTGCATTTTTCCTCCAGTAGGTGTTAACTTGTTTGCATCTTAGCTGGAGTGTAAAATGAACAATCGTGTATCCTTGTTGTGCTGTTTTAAAAAACCGTGCAATTTTTTCATAGGGATATCTTTTTATTACCTAGCGCTCAGCAGTCTTCAGAGAACTCTGTGAAAGCGGGCCGCAAGTTGGGCAACCAAGTAATTCGCAAAGGTTATATGCACATACACAATCTGGGTATAATGAAGGGCGGCTCGCGAGACTACTGGTTTGTCCTCACCTCGGAGAGTATCTCGTGGTTCAAGGACGAAGAGGTGAGTCACATCTCTTGACCTGGGTGCGTAGTTTTGGAGGACAAGGTCTAGAGGCGAGCACCTTCCTCTGCACTCTGCAGCTAACCCCTTTGGGGCCATATCTTGACCATCTTACCCCTTCTAGCTCTTCATAAAATAAAGGAAACAAAACACTTTATAATATTTTAAAGTATTGGTATTTAAAGGGCTGTTTAAGAGGGCATTTTACACTAAATTTGATTTTGGATTAATCTTAATTTTTTTAAGAATCATACATTTTTTATGTAAAAAATTATAACACAAATTCAAATTTTTTAAATTAATTTAATTTAGTTTTGAAAGAGGTTTTTTTTATCAGACAAAAGGAAATATTAAGGGGTTCTATTTGCAATGAAATAATTTCTTAAGTTTGAATGTAATTAGGTAAAATCGGAATTTTCTTTTATAAAGTTTTGACGACAAAGGAAAAATAGCACCAAACGGCTGTATTGAATTAAACATTGGAGAGAGGATGGAAGGGCAACGCCTACACACTTAGCAGAAAACTGTAGGCCTCAAAGATCACAATTAAATACACAACATAACACATAATTATGTAATTTTCAGCGTACATCAGTCCCCTTCTTCATGAGAAGAGAGTCGAAGCAGTTTTTACTTTCTTCTCCAAAAGAAGAGAACTGATGTACTCGGAAAATTACATAATTATGTGTTATGTTGTGTTTTAATTATGATCTTTGAGACATACAGTTTTTCTGGTAAGTGTGTAGGCCTTGCTCTTCCATTCTTCTCTCAATCTCTTATAAAGTTGAAAATTTTGAATATTCATATTTTTGAAGGTTATAAAATCGTTGAGTTAAATTCACACAACCATTAAAATTTTACTCCAACCGAAATTTTTCGTGCTTTTGGTCACCTCTAGTTACATTTGGAATGGTTCAATTCAGAACTACACGATAACATTCTTGATGAGTTTCTAACGAGGACTATAACTAACATCTCGCCTCTATAGCACCAGAGAGTTGCAATGCTCCACTCTCTTGTTTCCAGGAGAAGGAGAAGAAGTACATGTTACCATTGGACGCTCTAAAGCTTCGTGACGTGGAACAAGGGTTCATGTCCAGGAGACACCTCTTTGCTCTCTTTAACCCTGAGGGCAGGAACGTTTACAAGGTGACTATCTCGTAACCAGGGGTTATCCCTTCAAATACCTCAAAACTTTTAAGGTCATTTGGAATAGAGCCCTAGGTTAAATCATCATCATCAACTGTTTCCAGCCTGTATCCGGGTCAGATTAGTAAAATGCCTCCATCTTTCTATATCCTTCCACTGTTCTTCCTCCTTTATTTGATTCCAGTCTTCTCCTCTCATTTGCACACTTTCTGTTATCTACTCTTCCCATCTCTTTCTTGGTCTCCTTTGCAGTATTTTTCCTACATACTTACTCTCCATTAACTATTGTATTCACTCATTTTCTATCCTCCTTACGTTCCCATACCATCTCGGTCTTGCTTCCTCTACTATATCATGTACTCCCTGAACCTCCACTCTTTCCTGTCTCTTCTTGTCTGCTCTCCATGACCTCCACTTTCCTAGTCTCTCTTACATTCACTGTCCATGTTTCTGCTGTTTGTGACAGTGGATACAAAGTACACTCTGTACAAAACTTCCTCTTCATATTAGATCAGGCTTCCAAGATAGTTTACATTTTCTACCTTTCTCAGATCGTCTCTCTCAAAATTTATAGCCATGCTAGGAATTATTCTCTTTCTTTTCAACAGGCTCTCTATCTATGTGTAATAAACTTGTTTGACTATTTGTGTTTATTCACCGGTATGGTCTTTTTTTTTAAATCTCCTGTTGACTGAATGTTGGTAATGTTGACCAGGATTTCAAGCAGTTAGAGTTGAGCTGCGAGAACCAGGATGATGTAGATTCTTGGAAAGCTTCTTTCCTTCGAGCAGGAGTGTACCCTGAAAAGGCCAATGAGCAGGCCAATGGAGATGAGGTGAGTCTATCTGTTTGGGGCCTTTTAAAAACAATGTTGTCCATCCTGATTTTCTTACA
The DNA here is from genome assembly GCA_902155825.1 of Timema genevievae. NCBI lineage: Eukaryota > Metazoa > Arthropoda > Insecta > Phasmatodea > Timematidae > Timema > Timema genevievae. Next base: position 77,909 of record CABFWO010003393.1, read on the forward strand.
CTTGAATAGTTAATAAAACATTTTCATATCTGTCTGTCAGGAAGATATGTTTTGTCACTTGTTCCCGATACAAATTAAAATGAAATGATTTATAACATTTTACTTTTCTTTCTTATACAATTTAAGTTTATTATTAGAATATTTAAAATGTATTATTTAAAAGTTCTTGTTTGTGTTTAGTTTTTTTTTGCTGAGAATTACAATTTGTTGCCTTCTTCAGCAGGTAACATGTTTGTGTATTTGTTTTGTAGGGTGTGAGGAAGGTAAGTGTTGAGGACTCGGCAACTTTTATTTGGTGAGGGAACACTTGTTTCTTTATTTGGTTTTGTGAACTTTTAACTATTCCTGATTTTGAGTGAACCTATAGTCCCCTATTAACCATTTAACTGTGGAGTTGTCTACGCAGTTTTGCATTATAGATTTTCAGTATTGCCAACCTTTTTTGTTTGGTACATATATATCTTACTGGTGAATTTGTGGTGTGATATTTTTTGAATTATGGTTTGACTTTTTATACTTAAGAATATTTTAATTAAATTACTTTTTCTAGTACAATGATTCCCAAACATTTTAGAATCGCCACCCCAATTGTTATAACAGCAAAATTTCATGAGCCGCTTTGCTCTGATAGACATGGGGGGGGGGGGGGGGNNGGGGGGGGGGGGGGGGATTCCCCCCCCCCCCGCGCGCTTTCTAACTTTTACGTGACCCGCCTCGGTGGCATAGTTGGCTAACGCACTATTCGTGTTGAGCTCGACCGCCGAGGACGGGGAGGTAAGACGCGGTGATATATATATAAAACTTTTAAGTGAATTTTTAATTTCAAACATTTACAAGATGTTTATATTTCAAAAACTTTTCATGACAAACCAATAATCAGCTCTTTGACAATCAGTTGGGAAACCACTGCTCTAGAATACTTGAGGGTTTTTATTTACATCCTTAGTCCATTCATTTTATAATTTTTCTTTCAGCATCATGTCTTACTACCCGTTTGGGTTATAATCTTGGGCACTAATTACGCAAATAGTTTTAAGGATTAAGACGGCTATATTAAGTACCTGCTTGGAGAGAGAGTGTAAAACCATTTTAGGAATACCACCCTCACTACACTCATTTGTGATTCAAACCTTAATCTCTCTGTCATTGTCAGTCCAGTCTACTGCGAGAGTAGCACGTTAGACCGTGCAGCCACCGAAGCGAGTAATATTATAATTAATTTTTAATATGGCTAAATGACTACACATTTCATGTATTATTCTAAATATTCAAGTGTTAACCTTTTATTTTTTCAATTAGGTATATTTAAAATTAAGTTTGTTTCAATAATGTCACATAAATTAGACAAAATAATTGGTAAAGAATAAAATGTTTTAGAATGTGTTTGTATATTTTAAATACCACTTATTATAATAAGATCTTCTATTGATTCAAAAATTACTCGATAGAAATCTGAACATTAGTAACAATCTTAGTGATGGGTTGGTACCTTACTACCTTCTTTGACAAGATTCCAATCCTCGGTGTTCGGTACCCGCTCGGCTTGTTTTCTGTCTTTGCTTGAAGTTATTCAATAGTTAGAGATATTTATAACATTATGAGAATTCACAGAACAGCTGATCAATTAATACGCAATTGACTTATAACTTAGAAATATATATTTAAAACAGTGGAAACACCGCACAGTTATGTACAATAGGAGTGTGTGAAGATACAAAACTTCGACTTTACTTTGAAAAAAATATTAGCTTCGATTTGGCTTTGAAAAAAATATTAGCTCCGATTTTGCTTTTAAAATTACAAAGCTTAGCCATTAAAAATATTGACAGCTATAATGCTCCAATTATGTGTAATGATTACCATTATTAATTGTGGGAGATTTAACTTTATTTTACATCCGTTACTATTTCTCGCCTTTGACCTGGGTCAGTTTTTATTCAAACCATATATATATATATATATATATTACACTACCGGCTGGCAAGGCATGTCGTAGCTTCATGTCTTATAATCTAACTTAAGACTAGGACAGGCACAACATCCAGTCCTCGGACATTAGTTTATCAATGTGAAAGGGTAAACCCATATTTTCATCAATGATCAATCTTCGACCTTGCCGGGAATCGAACCCGGGACCTCTAGCTCAGTAGGCAGACACGCTACCGACTGAGCTAAGGTTTTGGACTATTAAAAATTTAACTCGTATGAAACATTTCTTAAATAATAGAATTGGATGTTGTGATGGTAATTATATTCATCAGATTAAAATGAAAAACAAAAGCACCTACACCTGATTTTAGAGCATAAATTTGTGAGATTAAATACAATATAATATTTATTCAAGTAAAAAACAAATAAATATTCAAATGTAACCCCACCCCCCTATCTGTGTGGGTCAGAATGGGTTGCGGCCGAGGGTGGGGGAAGTGACAGGGTTCTGATTGCACTGAGACAAACTTTTATTTGACTTTGAGTATATTTCAGATATTCAATTCGAGTTTGCTTTGAATTGAAAAATGTACTTTCTACACCGCTGTCCAAGATGTACATTGATGTAAGTGATTGCCAAGAAAAGTGTGGTTACGCATCTATAGAACAAAATAAACTTCACTCTTCATTTCTTCACACTCCCATCTTCTGATTATTTGTTCCACACATGCAACGGTACTTTTAAAATCTTCAGAATTTTTTTTCTTGAGGTTTTTTTTCTTAGCTAGAAAAGTATTTCTAAAAATCTTAATTAACGTATAACTGAGAAGGTGATTAGAAAATTGAAGTGTGAAGAAATGAAGGCAGAAGTTTGTTATTTGCTATCAAGTCCTAACCACCTTTTCCACTTTGGACTCCTACCCTACCACTCACATAAAGTATTTTTATTTATTTCAAATCTTGAATCCTCGAATCGGGAAGCTCCCTAAGGAACCAAGTGCCCGATGATGGTATTGAGAATTTGAGTGACTTAATCGACCCATCACTAAGAAACTATCATCGCTCTTTATGTTATTTGATGAAACTTGTTTTTTTATTTCCTGATATGTCCTTTCTCTTTTTAACTCTGGCTTGTGGTGTGTGAAATCACTGATAACTGCATCAACCTTTTCCTGTGTTTTTTTGTACTTGTGATCGTCAATCTTGACGGATGTTTTTTATTTGTGTTTGTTTTTCTAAACCCTACTGGATAACTCCGAGGTTTGTAAACCACCGACGAAAAGTGACTCTTAATGCTTGACTCGTATGTAGTGTTTGTTTAACTGGCCACTTTCTTACTTCCTCCCCCCCCCCCCCC